>JBAFTB010000027.1:10805092-10838568 GCA_037177355.1 Melanotaenia trifasciata | reverse complement strand
GGACTGGAGTTCTAGGATCTACTTTCTTGGTCTTAGTGAGGACTGGAGTTCTAGGATCTACTTTCTTGGTCTTAGTGGAGACTCAAGCAGCAACGTTCTGGACTAACTGCAGCTGTCTGATGTGACCTGTGAGGACAGCATTACAGTAGTCCAGTCTACTGTGGAAAGATGGACCGGCGAATACAGGACGTACAGTTTTTCCAACAATTCTTTACATATTTCCTGATGAAGAGGGAAGTAAATATATTTCTGGCTTTTACTGTGCTTTGTGTTGCAGTTAATAGAATTTAAAATAGAGTAAAAATGGTTTTCACTGAAAGTCTTTAGAAGGTCATTTCTTTCATGAACTTTTGAGATGTATTTCTAAAATAAATAATCACATCACTGTAAAATCGATCATTCTTTCCCTAATGGGGCCATTCAAGCCACATGGTGAAAAGTCCTAAATTTTCTTATAAAGAAAATATATTCTCATGCAAGTTTTTCTAGTATTGTTCAGCTCTTTCTAACATAACTGCCACAAGGGTAGATCGCCTTTTATGAAGATACACCAGGACAAACCACATAAGGAGATCTGATGGGACCTTCATCATATAAATTGCTCACTAGAGCTTTGACTCTCTTTATTTCTGCAGGATGGGGAAAAATACTTTAATCAAACAAAGTATTATATATATGGTCACAAGGTTGTTTAAAACCCACATTCAGAAGCTGAAGCAACTGTAATTACACTTTTAAAAATAATAAAGTCCAGTTATAATCCAGACTAAACATGCAAAAGCAGCTGCGAACAAGTGGAACAAACTTCCAGTAGAGATTAAACTTTCACCACATGTGGACACTTTTTGCACTGTCTTAATGAGTTTATTTCTTCTTATATACTTTTATGTACATTTTAATGGTTCCTATGCACCCTGCTACAATGCTTTTAGAGAATTTTGCCATACTTAGTGGATCTATAAACTCAGGTAATTCTTAAAACTTCGCCTTACTTCAGATTTGCTAGAACTTCAGTCTAATTGTTCTCCATGGGGCCAGGACTTTAACTTATATCCCCAACTTGCTGCATTATACCCACATGTGTGAATTTAACCTGATTTCTAGTCAATTAAAGTAAGTAAAGTGTATTTGTCAAGCACTTTTCACAGAGTGCTGTACAGAAAAAGAATAAAATAAGAAAATTAAGTTCTATAAGCCAATAAAAAATACAACAGGACACAATAATTTAAATATTATAAATAACATTCTCAGCAAAAAGCCTGTTTAAACAAGAATGTTTTTCACCACTTTTTAAGAGTCCACAGAGTCAACTAAACATAGTTGTAGTGGTAGACTGTTCCACAGTCTTTGTGCCACAGACTCAAAAGCTTCGTACCTCCCTAGTCTTTAACTGTGGACGGTGAACAACCAACAAATTCTGAGCCGCTGAAGAAAAAAAGACAGCGAGCAGCAACATATTTTGTAAAGAATCTGAGATATATAATCTGGAGCCTGGCAGTTTAGAGCTCTGTATGTTAACACAAGAATCTTATTTTCACAATTTAGAAATGTTCTTTAATGAAACTGGAACAAGACAGATTTTATATACAAATTAAAACCTGGAAAGAAATCAAATTTTACAAAAAAAATTCTAAATACTGCACTTAGCAGTTAAATAACAATATGTAAGACTGATTGAATTTAGGATATAAGATAGTGGACTAGGGTGGACAGCCTATCCAGTTGATAAGGCTTAAAAGACTAATACAGCTGAATGTCATCAGCATAGAAATAGTAAGAAATGTCATTAGTTTGAATGATGCCAGCAAAAGGAAGAGTGTAAAAGGAAAATGATAATGGACCCAAGAATAAACCTTGTGAAACCTTACAGGTAAGGGGTACATTGTGTAGCCATTTCTAGCTAATCATTACGTATTTTTTTTTTAGCTTAGTGGCCTGATCCTTTTCCTCTTGAGAAATTGTTGGTTGACATCACAAAACCTGCCAAATCAGTCTGTTGAATGGAGAGTTAAGATTCAAAGTTTTCCATGCAGGCAACCAAAAATGGTGCAACAACTTCCTGATAAGAAAACTTTAGTAAATTGTGAGTTACACCTTATTCCAAAGCTGTTTCTTGGTGGAACATGAATAAACACTAAACACATTCCTTATGGAAGTATATGATACAGTGTCTTCAAGGAAAACTAGAAAATTGTGGTTAATTAACTGTAGCTACTTCTCCTTTTACACACTTTAACTTTGTCTTACTAATGTAGGGTTTGCACAGCAACTTGAAAGCTTCTCATTTTCCACCATAAGCCTTACTAATCATGAAGTTAAAATAAACGGCAGACTGTTGTTTTAAACTGTCGCTTTAAAGTGCTTCTAAACCCTGTTGTTTTACCTCACTCAATTTGATATTCAAATAAATCAAGTTAGTTTTTCTTTTCACTAACAGTTAAATATTTTTAAATGTCTTTACGTACCACAACAAATCAGGTTCTTTTAAAAAAAATACCAAAGATTTATGATGGGAAAAATCCAATCTGCCAACTACTAACCTCTCCATGTTTTACTTCTTTTCTGCCCTCATCTCTGCCACAATCCTCTTGTCTCAATTAAGGTTTTAGAGAATAATGGCAGATTAGCATTCACCTCTTTGTCATTTAATGTGAGTCAGTACACACAAGCATGCAAACACACTGGCAGCTGCAAGGCCACATATCCATACCTCCCAGAGTTCATTTAAATTAAGCTATTATAGACATGGCAAGTTTATTTGTGCAGCACATTTCATGTACAAGAGCATTCAAAGTTCTTTACATAAAACATTTAAAGCCTCATAACTGGAGCTGTCAAACATACTGTGCGTGTGACCATGTAACACACACACACACCTATGAATCTATACATAAAGACTATGCAAAGGTTATATATTCATCTTGTTAAAGGATCTTAGAAACATCTAATCACCAAAATCAGAAGGACACTAAACTGGCTCAAGTATTAGTTAAGGTATATTTTAATGCCATGTCACTAAGATTGAGATTTCTGTTGGAGATGTGAAACATAAACAGAGTTACAACCAGTTACGTTTTGATGCTGACACATATCAGATCAGTTTAAAACTAAATGGGGCAGGGTATTTGTTAGGAGGACACACTCGATGTACTTCTGCTAATACCAATAATGTTCCTGAATTACAAGAACTTTTAAGAGGGAAAGGGGCATTTTTTACATACCCTGTTTTGTAAAACCAAAATGAAATGGCAAAATGGCAAAAAGTCATAGTTAAAGCATAAAATGTACTTTCCCCAGAAGTTTCATAAAGAGAGAGAAATCAGTTCACCAAGTAGATGCTGGTTAACTTTCTGTTGACTAACCAATTCAGTAACCATTTGCTGGAGCAATAATATCCACTGTAAAAAAAAAAAAAAAAAGAAGTACCTATTCAATTTGAGCTCTCTTTATTTATATAGTGGATATTTTTAATGATCCAATCTAATGTGATCAAGTTTTTATTATATTTTTTTCTTATATTTCTCTGCCCTGAACCCATCCTAGTTGCTAGGAGCAGTGGGCAGCCACATTTCAGCACCCGGGGAGCAATTGGAGGGGTTGAGGGCCTTGCTCGGGCCCACAGTGGTTTACCTTAGTTGCCAGCCCAGGGACTTGAACCCAGTTTCTTGAGAACCTGGCCCACCTCTGTAACCACTAGGCTACTACTCCAATACTGATGGCAGAAGCTGCCTTGTGTGGCAGCAACCAAGACCCATCAGTAGCAATTTGTGATTCGGTGTCTTGTTCAGGGACACCTTGACACAAGCTCGACAGGCCGAGGATCGAACCGACAACCCTCAGGCTACAAGACGACCGCTCTACACACTGAGCCATGCTGCCAAATCCATTTATATCAAATTGTTCACTTGACGCCAATTTATGGAAAAGTTGCCAAGCTAACGAAACCACTGTCACACAGTTTTTATTTCAATCCAATCCCCTGTCCTGATGTACAGATGTGGTACCCTGTGGTTAATGAAGGAAAGACTCTCAATGTTCACAGAAATGAGAAGGTGCAGTGGTTCCATCAAAAGGTTGTGAAACAAAATTAAGTTAAGGGTACCATCATTTTTGTCCAGGCCTGTTTCATGAGTTTATTTTTTTTAAATAATTCTGTTGAGTCATGGTTAAAAAGCAATGTCCAACTTTCATTGGTTAAATTTAATAGAATTTTAATTAATTATTACTTTTGTCAGATTAAAGTTATTTCTGTGACCATTGTGAGTTTTTCTTTCATTAACCGAAGGGTACCAACAATTTTGTCCACATCTGTACATGGCCAACAGTGTAGACAAGAAGACAACTTTGACTTATCTATCACAGTCAGTACAATTGTTTAAATGGCAGTTTGACACTTACATCCAGTCAGTGTTCTCCTACACAATCATGCATAGATCAGGATCACAGTGGAGATCTTTGGGAAGCATCATCAAGAACTGGTCTTGCTGATTATAATACCATATACAGCATGTGAACGTAGATATTTTGAAATGAATGAAACTGCCACTTCTTAGTGGTCTCAGTGCCTCACCAATAATCTTAAGTTTGTCCATCTGCCAAGAGTAAACAGCTACTCTGAAATCTGTTTTATCACTGAACACATCTGCTGCTTGCTTGACCTCCTGCTTGTCTTCTCCATCATTCCTTTTAATATCTCACTGATGGTTTCGCTTATTGAATAGATAAATAAATCAGCAGAAAGTCACTGTCTGTCTGACAGCCCTAATGTGTAAGTGGATGTGCTGGGCAACAGAAAAGAGTGACTATTCAGCCAACGATCTTTTCCCTTTTCTTCTCTCAAACAAATTCTCAGAGCACTGTTTAGGAATAACAAAGAGGCCAAGAGGAGGCCACGGTTATCAGCCACTGTGGGAAATGAAAGGAATTGTCCAGTGTTAATGTGCAGATATGCAGATTGGTGATGGATGCCTTTCTCCCTGTCTGTCAAGCACATGCCAACCCCCATCCCAAACACACACACACACCTACCCTAAAAGCAGGTAGTGTGTGTATCAGTGTGTAACAGCAGATGGGATGAGCAGGCTGATTAATCTCTGTGACGTGAATACCAAATCAGAGGCTAAACAGTGTGTGTGTATAAATGAATGCAGGCAGGGATATTGTGAGCTGAGATGTTAATGATAGCGTGTGTGTATGGATGTATGATGCAAACAGCACTTTTGCATTTCAGAACAAAAGTGAGTGATACTTTAGAGTTTATGAACTCTTTTTAATTGTCTGCATCCCTGCATTAATATGATATTAAAACATCACACTTGTACACCTGGTCTAAAACATACAAAAAGAGAAACGAGTTGTGTGCTTATACATTTCAATGAGCTTGTTTACATGCACACAAAAATCTCATCAATACTTAACTTTGAGTTATCAGATAATTAAAGGGATCATGTAGAAATCATTATGTGATATGCTTTTTAGATGATGTCAGTTATCTGGTTATGAGAAATCTGATTAACACACCCAGATTTTTTCTCAATACACCAATGTTTTCATTCATAAAGACTCGTGTATGTGATTTTTTTTTGTGCATGTGCAAAAACCTGCATCACTTCTTTCTTTTCAAGGTCTTTTGTTTAAAAAGACAGAAGTGTCTAAATGTGAGTAGAACTTAAAAGAAAAGCGTGATGGTGTGCAGCAGCAGGAAGTTTGCAAATAAACAAAATAAAGCATTCACATGTAGTTTTTTTTTTTTGCAAGCTTATTCCCTCCCAAATTAGCGACTTGCACGAAGACCATCAACACTGCTACGAATGTAGCAGTCAAGAAAAAAACCACAAAAACTTCATGTCATATGTTTTTTTTTTTTTGTTTTTTTTGTTTGTCTAGTCAAATAATATGTGTTATCAGCAACGTGTCAGTGGACGTTTCTGAAGAAGGCTGCAGGTATGTTACAACATCCTATTGTCTGAGTAGAAGAAAAAACAAAACAAACAAAAAAAAAAAACATATGTCATTAAGATAAGAAAACAAAATTAACATCTCTGGGTTATTTGGGAACCACTGCACTACCAGATGGTTTGAAAACAACAGGAAGTTACATTATTATGTTTGTACATACTCTGAAAGAAGTATGTCATACTCAGAAGTACTCTGAAAATGTAGACCAGGATTTTTCCTATATTGCATTTCAGACGTGCATATAGATTCGGTTAACAGCATGCATCAATGAATTCAGTTTAAGGTTGTACATCACCTTCATTATTCTAAACTCAGGCTGCACAAGGCTGATCACTCGGTTTCACCAATGTGTGACGAATGTTGAGTGGCAGAAGCCACAATTACTCATACTTTTTGGTTCTATTCTATTCTACAGTCATTTAGCAGACGCCTTTCTCCAATGCAACTTACATCTTAGAGTAAGAACAACACAAGCAAGAAATCAAAGGAGGGGACGTCATAATTAGATTCACTTCACAGATGAATTTCTGCTGAAATGATTCAAAATAAGTTGTTCTATCAAGAAAATACAATTGGGCTCTGAACATGACACTTCCACCACCATGTTTCGCAGATGACTGTGGTATAAAATTTATAATATGTGAGTTGTGCTTAAACTCTTCCAAACTAAGTTTTTTTTTCAAAGAAACTAAAAAGCAGGGACTGATATAAAATATTAGTTTTTTTTTTTATTTACTTTTGGTTGGTATGACAACCACATGTATGGTTGGTCTCCAACTTAAAAAAAATTGTGTTTTTAGATGTTACCTTAAAACATCTCAATTGTCCTGCATCTCTTTACTTTTAGTCATCTGTGATTTTGGTGGGAAAATCTTATCACTACAAGCACAACTACATTTTTTTTTTTAGAAAAACACTGCTAGAAAAGATTATCGTCCTCAGCTTATCCATATGTTTCTTTTTAAATGACACCCAATCAGTGAGAATTAAAAACTAGAGAGAGAACATGAGTGAAAATCATCCAGAAAGTCAGCGATAAAGTGAAGTGAAAAAGTGAGTCAGGGCGACAATGTTGTTATTACAGACTAATATACTCTTCGGGTCCTTTTTATTCAAACTGCTCACCTCTCAAAATCAGATGCTTAAAGGTCTTTTGATGACTACTTTTGAGCTGAATGCGTGTTATTACAGGTATTACATGAAACTGCCTGTGTTAGGTGAAGAGAATTACGGTGCTTTTGGGTCAATACTTCCTCTGAGCTGTTTGGCTGCTGCAGCCAAGGAGCGATTAGGCCTTTGTCTGTCAATCCACCTTCATAGGGGCACTTATCACACGAGCGCACACACATACACATGCAGATACACATAACAACCACCTACAGGGCCACACTTGTGTGGTGATTATGGCCTTATATCAGGCCCTATCAGTATGCTGAGAGATGTCAGATCCAGTGGAGATCTGGCTGTCCTTCATGCATGCAGCTTGTTGGAAAGTAAGATTTTTTGAGTTGGGTTAAAATGATGACTTGATAAGCTAACTTTAAAGCATGTAGGTATTAATCTGCCATTTCTATTTCTCACCATACATGCCTGCCAGATGATCCGGAGAAGGTAATAACTTATAATGCAGTAAGCTCTTTGTAATTTAAATGTCCTTTTCTCTATCCCCTGTAAAGTTTTTACCTCAAAGTATGTCAGTAGCTATGTTAACATGGACAAATATTTAATCTATCCGATTTAAATCAATCTAATCAGAGTCTCCTGCTGACATGTTTACATGGGCGCTAGATAGTGATAGGATCAATTGTATTTACATGATAGACAAATTTAATTTTGACATGCGCAGTGCCTACAGGTTGGGAAGAAGTGTTTTTCTTTTTTATTTTGAAATTGGATTAAAAGTGTTTTTTTGTAATCCCAAAACTAGTAAACTTTTTTTTTAATTAGTGCGTCTTTATTGGAACGTCATCAGGTGATTACTACTAAATAAACTATTGTTAATTGTAGTTTTTTGGGTTTAAAATAATTGCTTAAATGTATACCATAATTTTCTGTACATATTAATACATGACTATCAATGCATAATACTAATTATCAATTAACAATATCACTGAAGTGATATGGAGGATATTTGCTTTATCTAACATGGTTCCACTTATTCAGAATAAATTTTAACAAGGGAAGAAAAAAGCTTTTTATTTTTCCGGCCATTAATGCACTTTATGAAAGTCCTGCTTGTATTAATGCTGCTCGAGCATGAGTGGAGTGATGTTTTTAGGGGGCCTAGTCAGAGTCACAGTAGGGGCTGAGCTGACTGGGTATGGTGATTTCCATTTTACTTTTGTGTGAGTTAATGAAGAAAAACAGGGGAGAAAAAAAAAAAAAAGACCCTGAGCCTAATGGGATTTGGTGATAAGAAATTACCAGCGCCAGGTCCTTCTTCTTTGTCTCGAGCTGGGAGTTCAGCGGCTGAGCCAATAAGAGCTCAGGGCCATGGTTACCGTAGAGACGGGAGAACACAGGCCCCGGCGTCGCCATGGTAAACAGGAGAGCTGTTTGTCAAAGTTCTTTTGACATCGACGTGTGTATGAATAGACACACGCACAGTACTGCACAGACATAGTACAGCCTGTGTCCAATGCTCGTTCTTAAAACAATTACAACTAAAACTGACTGTTTCATTTGGACATGAACTCGTGTAGAAACAAAAGAAAAAGGCAGGATTTTCTCAATAGATACCAAGGATATCGAATGTGACAACCTGTGCCATACTAACTTAATATTTATTTTGCTCCATGTTAAACAACTTTGGGTAAGGCAGTCAATTTTAGTCATTTAAACATTCAAATTAAAGCAACAGCTTTGTCACGGATCTCTTTAATTTTATGACTTCAGCTTAGGAAAACCACCCTTGTCATTCTCATTTATGCTCCAGGACACCTAAAGAAATGTGTTACAAAGATCATGGGATTATTAAGCTTAAATTTAGGCTGTTTTAGTCACATTAAAGTGAAGATTGAAGAAAACCAAATACGATCACAAGTACATTCAGTACATTAAAATCCTTCATTGTATTTTCAACATTTACATTTTAAACAAAGTCCTAAAACAAGTCAGAAAACCATGTTTTCACTCATTTAGCATGTCATTTTTAGACATTAGGCTCTGATTTCTGTGGTGGTTGCAGCCTGTGTTTTTCTTTTTAACTCCGAGGCCGCTGAGCTGAGTAACACAATGACAACAATAGGAGAAAGGGGTGAGAGAGCAAGGGAAAGAGAGAGGCAGAGTGAAAGAGATAAAGAAATGCTCCTTGGCTTGTCTGCTCCTGCAGTGTGTCAGCTCTATAGCAGAGTGGAAAACAAGCAAATTACAGAGCACTGCCACAAAAACGGTTGTCTTGTCATCTCAACCTGCCAATAAGGATTTCCTAAATTACCAGTGGTGCACTGGAGGGGCTGCCCTACATCTTACCTGCCACTCCAGCAAAGATACCAAGACAATGTTCTTGTCGGTTGTGACGGTGATACCACAGACATGAAGCCACTGCAGCAGGTCTCATTTACTGAGTGATACAAATCTGATATGATTGAGTCCTCTGTCACGTATCCTGAGCTCACTGGCAGTACAGGTCAAAACTGAAAGTAATTAATTACTGTAAATTTACTCTACTGCTTAAGGTCACTTTGAAAACATTTGACAAACTGTTTGGAGAAAGGCTAGTTACACATGCCAGCAGTCCCCACTCAGTATGTCCATCGTTATGCATACGTTAAGCTTGTACCGCCTATATGTTTAAAGTACTAGTGCCAAGTTCACGTCATTTTGGGGCCACTGACATGCGAAAGTTTCATTTAGTCAATAACACCGAAAAGATCCAGCTGTTGAAAACCTTTCAGAAAATATCAATCAAGAGATTTCAGAAAGCAATATTTTTGGACAGTTCAACCTTAATAATAGCAAACTGGAAGATACTTTGACTGTGGGATGAGTCTTTGAACTTCTATGAAGGAAACTCAATGTCAAACTTTTAAAAAGAAAAATCAGCTAATCAGATTAGCAAGTAATGGTTCTAATTTCCTGTGCCATCATGCTGTGGCTTATTACTTACACAGTAAACAACTGAAGACAGTTAAACAGTCAAAAGCTTGAATTCATATATGTATATATATATATATATAGAGAGAGAGAGAGAGAGAGAGAGGGAGAGAGAGAGATATGTAAAATGTATCAGAATATTGTCAGTGCTGCAGCCTCAGAGTGGATTATTCTGAGTCAAAACTTAAGAGACCTGAACAGGCCTTGAAAGTGTAATGATCATTCACATGGACATACACACGCGCACACACAATGACATTTTAATGGCTCATTTGAAGATAAAAGGCCTGCTAACATCAAATGGATCCTTGTTATCATAATAGCAAACTACTAACAAGAAATGAAGCTGCATAAAAAGACATGCCTCGTGTTTGTCTCCTTGAACACAATAAGTAAGCAAACAAATATTGTTACCAAACAGCGATCTAAACTGTCTATTCACATGAACACATAATGCAAGTGTTTGTCTGTTTATGCTTCACTGATAGCTGAGGGAAATTAGAATTCATTACAATCAACTCTGCAGAGTTTTCAATTAATTTATTTATTCAAGCCAAACAAAACACAGTGCTGGTGTTTCAAAGCTTTAATTCTCTCAGCAAATAAAATCCAGATTTAAAAAGGAGATTCATTAAATACAGTATTTTGATTAAAATGAGACACAAATTAGATTAAACATAATGAATGGCCCTTTGCAACTGTTTAATCAATACTGTACCTATGGGTTCCTTTTTATGTGCACCTCCCCCCCACCCCCCTTTTACTACATGACCCTCATTTAGGGTCGTCCTTTGGTTTAAGACTGAACACGAAAGTCTGAGTAAGTTGCAAGATATGACAAAACTGAAAACAAAATGTCATTATTTAATCTTTAAAAGATATTGTGGTTCCTAAGGCTACATATTAATTTATCTCATTAAATAGTAGGTTTAAATCCCACTATTTAACTTTTTTAATACACTTGAACGAAAGCTAATTCAGCATCCATTTTGCATCCTGTCTCTTCTCTGAGCGCTCTCCAACCAGTAAAAATCAGTCCAATGTTGACTTTTCTGAGGGCTCGAATTACACCGGAGCTTTTGGGGGAGTCTGTCAGGTGTGCACCATGACTTTGCACATCACGTGCTTGGGCATATATATTAATGCATGTACCACGGTCAAAAATGTGGTTACTACTACTACTACTACTACAAAAAAAGATGCTACTGTATGCAGCTTGTTTAATCAGAAACAGGGACAGAAAGTTATTTTAACAACCACAAAAGAAAGTATGTAAAGTGTTTTTTGTATGGACGCTCACAGCATGCTACAAACAAACAACACTGCTGTCCACGGTGCTGAAGGAAAACAGAACGGATCACATTTGGAGGATTTAATTAATTAAATGAAATAAATAAATAAAACAAAAAGCTGACAAATTAATGCTATTTTTTCAAGACAAATCAGGAACCTTTTTGAAAAATTAAATGTAACCTGAAAGTGAACTATTTTTAGGGATCCCCCTCATAGTATCAGCTGAATGTCTTTAGGGGGGCTCCTGTGCCTTTCAGGGGAGCCGAGCTCCCCTTAGCTCCCCCGTAATTCAAACCCTGCTTTTGTCTCATCTCTTGCCATGTCATTTTCCCCCACTTTTCTTTGCTTCCTCCAATAATATCCTTTTTCTGAATCAGTTCAGCCAATGTGTTGATATCCAGTTGCTGTGACGTGATGCTATTAAGCAAAACACAGTTGTAATGTGACGCCTTGGGATGGAAAAAAAGGAGTTAAGTGTGGTTTTTCCACACATACCAACACAGACACAGGCTACTGGAACACAAAATAGATGCCACTCGACACCAAATGCAAATAAGGCACTGTTGGAATGCTACTTCTCTAGTAACTCTAGTGAGTGGGGCTACATGAAGAGAATGTTGGATATATGAATACTTCGATCCCCACATTCTACACTGACATCGAAACAACTCGTATCACAGTTAGAGATTAAGGCGATACCACATGCTAATGCTATGGCAAGGAGGAGCAAATAGGTCAGAAGGTGGAGTGAACGTCAACGCCCCCCAGAGATTGGGTACCAAGCCCCAATGATGAATGAGATGAAAGAACAACTGACCTGACAACATTCACATCTAGCTGATGTGAATGCAGCAAAAAGAACAATCCCTACTGCAACCATGACTGAATACAAATGAGCTGATATACAGTGCAGCAACAGTAATCCTGGAGATGCTTGGCAAACATAACATTAATATGAAGTACAAGAAGGAGGCACCATGGAGGTGGAGGTGAGAAGCCAATATAAAGGCAACTCGGGCGGAAGTTAGTCAACTGTCAGAACTCCAGAAGCGTCCTGAGGAGGGGCTGAGTAGGTAAGTGACGCTGATGCTGTTAAATGACGTAGGTGCCCGGGGATGGCCCCCTTTTGGGAGGGGTTGGTCAGTGCCAGGCGGGTCTGGGGCTGCCCAGGTGTACTGCCACAAGGTGGGTTAGTGCATGCCCTGGTGTCTGGTTGCTGCCCCAGGACACAGGGTATGGTCCCGGCCTAGCTGTGATTTTATTTATCCTATTTATTTATTGTTATTGTATTGTGTGAATCTCTTTTTTGACTTCTGTGATTGACTCTGATTTTATTTTTCATTATTGTTTTGTATGTCCTGTATGTTTGTGTTCTGGCTGCATAACCAATTAAACCAATTAATAAAGGAATTTTATTCTTTTTGTTTTGTCAACATCAAAAAAAGTTTGATCACACAGAACAAAATCTCCTAAAGTTACATTCCTTCTCAGCTTTCCTAACATCTTTAACTCCACCCCCTAACACCTCTCTCTCTCTCTCTCTCTCTCTCTCTCTCTAACACAAACACAGACTTTCTTTCTTCAGCTCTTTACTCTTCCTCTCTTGGAGGGTCGAACTGTAATAGGCAGATAATTCCCACTATTACAAGTTACTACATTAGTTTCTGCCTGCACTATTTGCAGAAGTTAGCAGTCCAACCACCCCATTTACAGAGGATCATTACAACTTATGGTGTCCCTATACGCTTGGGAATTCCAAGATGAAATGATGGCTTGAATGTATTATCATCTGTGTGTGTGTGTGTGTGTGTGTGTGTAGGAGTGTGTGTATGTGAAAGATATACAGAGAAAAGAGGGGGGGAGGGGATAGCGAAACAGATCAAGACGAGATCTTACAATAGATCCTTTTAAAAGCCCGGCTCAAGATATATGATACTATTAAGAGTTTTTTGAGTACCAATTACACCACCACTACCTTAAGTGGCATTTCAGCCATTCAATTTTGATACATTATGAAGATGGTTTCATATATTACACCAGTTCTTTAAGATGTTCGGCAGCTGATGGCACGACCTCAAAGTGCTGGCAATTTGACGAAATTACCAATCCTCTTGCATTTGGCTCCTGCTCCTCTTTGGGAACGATATCATCTTAAATTAACCCCCACCCCCCCCCACCTTTCCCACCTGACACTATCTGAAAACCATTTAGTGGTGAGAATTTAAAATATTCTCAGCTCATCACATGGGATGGCACTGGGTAACATGGCACTGGGTAACATGGTGTCTGAGCAACGATGGTCAACTATGCATTTTTCTCTTGTACCCAAAATGAGATGTCTACCTCAAGTTAATCCATGTCTCGTAATTTTCAGAGGCCCATGGTCTTTCGTTGTGAAAAGCACACACAAACACACACACAAACAGACACACACAAACAACTTAAAGGTACAGCATGTCACAATTTTGTGACATCTAGTGGTAAAGACGGACATAGAAATGACTTCCAATGCCAAGCACAGTTGTGAATGGACCGTGGCCGGCCCTAGACCGGCAGGTGCCCTAGGCAAAACAGGAGCTTTGCACCCACCCATGTGTCAAAATGCTGAAGCTACATAACTCAGCCACACACATTTTGTAACTAATGTACAAATTCTTGTCTCCTTATTAACAAACTAAACAAAGTCACACTGAAACACTCTAAACTAAACAAACTGCTACAAAAATTATAAAGACCACAAAATAAATAACATTTAATTACAAATAACGTTTAGTGCAAAAGTCCAGGGCAAATTCAAGTGCAAATCCTCAAACAATGTAAAACGGTGCAAACAAAAAACACACATTAAACTATAAAAACGGCTACATTTATGATAAACAAAACAAAATAATGCCACTGTGTAAAACACAAAAGTAGGTTCTTTGGTGAACAGCCCAACAAATTATGCAAATGAAGAAACAATTGGTGTGTGAGATTATTTAATCGCTGATTGAGGTATTAGTTTCTAGCTTCCCAAGATATGAAAATATTCTTCAGCATCGTGTTAAAAAGCATGTCATTTCTGATCAGATGTGTGTGACTAACAGGCTCTGATAGTAAATGCCCTCCTATAATGACTTCTGAAGGGTTCCCTGCCTTAAACGGGTGAGTTGAACCCAACACACACACACACGCGCACACTGAATAGACTACCATGGCAGTATCAGTGGGACATTGTCAGACCAAACAAAAGGCCTTATCATTCTTTCTCCTTTCAGTCTGGGTGATTGGCCACAAGAAATGAGGAGAAAAGGCCATGTCCTCACCCAAGGCACCACAAATGTCAGCCACCTCCCTATCTGCACAAACCCTGTGTATGTGTGGACACATGACGGGAGATCTACAACCATCATCTGTCTGCCAAGGCAGCATTGGCCAGGGAAATCTCCCTGTCACTGTCTGTCATGAAATATGGACGCCAACACACGTGGGTATGTTATAGAAAAGCCTGGATTCAAACACCTTTTTGCATTCATACGGCAACACATTTGCTTGCTCAGCTTTTTGTTTTCATATTTGTGACTATCTTCGTTTTAAACCTCCTATAAAAAGTCTGTGTGCAATTTTTGTTGCTCAGCTATACCTTCATAACTACAATAAACATTTTAGAGCCAACTAACTGAACTGAAGGGTTCTGCTGACCTAATGTTTCCTCTAATTTTTTTCTCAGCTTTTGTTGAAGTGACAGCTTTAAAATCTCATCCCTGCTGTCCATCATGCTACGCTCTCTCTTCATGAGCTTTCCATCACTAATTGAAGGATCATTTTAGCCACAGGATATGGCTGAAGACACTAATCAAGACCTTATTAAGGGTTGTTAAGGGACAATTGCCCATAATTCCTCTAATCCACTGGATATTTAATTAATAAACCTCCAATTAGAGACTAACAGCTGTACATGGCATGTTCAATCCAGACAGCCTATTTCAGATTGGTGCTGCTGTGCCTTTAATTAGTATTGGAAGTAATTTTCAATCACAAATCTGTCAGAGTTACGAGTCCTGCTGAGACTAGAACCAGGAGGCAACAATTTCAAGTTCAAAGCTTTGAGTAAAATCACAGCACAGCTTTAGGGCCACTTTGGATGCTGTGCTGAGTTCACAGTTCAAAATACTAAAAGTTTCTGCTAGCTCACAGTTTTAATCAGATCCATACAGAAGAAATTGGCAGAACCTTAAAAACCCAAGTTTTGGTTCCTAAGGAGGCTACATTAAATCAAACTTACTTTGCATGAATGAGTCAATTAATTGGTCCACATTTTCATTTACAAATGAGAGGGATTACTTTTGTTTGAATTGATTTTTACATTTTTTAAACAATATACAGATTAAGCTGCAAAATAAATTCTTTTTCCACCATGAATTTAAACCTCTATTCACAGTGGCTTCTTATAGGGTGTGGAATGGCTCACACAAGGGTTTGGCCATGAAACGATCTCAAAATTGCGATCAAATTTATACTGATGTTGTTGAAAAGCATGTAGCTGTGATTCCCTCAGCAAACTCCCGTCCACAAGTCAGTGGACCCCATAGGTTGGTTGCTAACAATCAAGAAAACCCAGAAAAATCCTGTCAGCAGAATAAAGAAGGAAACTGAGCAGAAATATAGAAAGTGTAGCTGAAGAGAGCCAGGAAAGAGAAGGCAAGACTGAAACTGAACTCATGTTATCTTTCCAAACTGCCTTCTTTGCTGTTGACAAAGAAAAAAGTCACACTATGTTAATAATATGAAAAGTGGTCCAGATTTAGTAAAAATGATTACCAGATTAATATATTGTACAAACTTAATGGTTTAATTAATTAAAGCACTGAGCGGTCTTTTTCATGACCCCCAAATTCCACCAGGCATGTGTGCATGGTGTTACGGCTGTGCCACGGCCTCCACAACTATTCGCGGTCATTTTAAGTCAAAGGTTTGGTTCATACTGGACGCACAGCAGTGCGTGTTAGAAGCATCCCAGAAGCGCCTTGTCGCAGCTCTCCGCTAAACATACGCGGTGCGTCTATTTTTAATGGAATATGCATCCAGAACACATCCAGGTCAGCAGTTCAGATAGTAGCAAACAGGAAATCCGACACGTTAACAGTGTCAAAGCTTCTGGTAATTTTCAAAATAATAGCCCCTGTGCAGATTTGCGCTTGCTGAACCATGTAAACATGACATGTTCTTTTTTTCATGAACGACAAGATGTTTATCCTGGAAGGGGAGAATCACAACATTCTCCATTTCTCCTGTGATTTTGTGATCTTGTGGATCCAGCCAGGTGGACTGCACTTGCAGGTGCTCCACATCTGACATGCTGCTGGTGTGAATTGACGTGGCATGAAGGTCGGAACAAAACCGCGGTGCAGCCATAACGCGGCCCACATACACCCCGTGGAAACGCAACTTGCCTTGTCTTTGAAACTGGCAGCATTATCAAAGTTTATAATGTGATCGACACCAAAATCCAGTGATCATTGTAAACATTGTATTTTTTCGCCAGCCTTAATTCACTATCGTTTTAATAAACTCTGTGTCCCTGACTCGTTTGATGGCACATTGTCATTTATTACAGTACGTCCATTTCTGGGGTCATCCTGAGGTGTCGGAGGCTGAGAAACCATACTATACAATTTCTTTTCTTCCAGGACACCACATAACAACACCAGATATTAACACATCGGCTGTTTTGAACATGCACTGTGTGTGATTCAAGAAAGAAATGCAAGAAGACAGAGAAAGAGAGGAAAAGAAAGAGTAAAAGAGACATAAGAGATAAGACAAGTGTCAAGATAAGACTTTTACTGTCTGGAGAGAGCTCACAATACAGGTAGGATCTAAGTTGGATAAGGGATAGCCGTCGATAGGGTGTACGTGCAAAAATCTGCAAATGTTGTTTTTCGTCTTTAAATCTCAACACTGTGGAAATGAACAGCCATTCTGCAGGTTTTTATTCTAGTAAAAAGTCATGTAGCTCCATAATCTGAGTATCACAGTGGGTCATTTCCTCTCCATTTTAATTTTTTAGAGAATAACATTATGATCTGTTCATTTTATGAACTACCTTTTAATGAAAATCTACATGCTTATTTTAGTAAAGTGGTGTGTTCAATGGCCATTGGGCAAACAGAATGTCCAACTTCTGACTGAGTACAAACAAAGAGCACATACTAGTAGTCAGATTTCCAAATATGGATATAAAACATGAGACAATGACCTGCAGAGGCATTGTTTAGACAAAGTATTATTTCACATGAATTAGACACAAGTTAAAAATATAATTTTAGTTTTTGCACCATACAATAAACTATATTTATATTAAGTGACCAGTTCTTTAGGTACAACAACCAAAAACTGATGAAGTCTAATATGAATATATTGGAATTGTGCACCATGTAATTATGCTGAAAACAAATTAATTAGATATGATGAACTTACAAAAAACTATTGGCTCTACAATGTTGCAGAGCCACTTGTTGACCATCTGGGCTATATCCCTAGCAGACAACAGTCCCCTCTCTCACACTGCTAATATCTGGGTGTATATAACCAGCTATCTGGCGGCGTTTTGATCTGGGAAATAAAAATGCTGTTGATATTTGGTGACAATACAAGGTGACATAATCCCGCCCTGATGTTTGATAATAATAAAAATGGGCTGCTTGTGCTTTAAACTGTATACCTAAAGATGCCAAGTTTGACCATATTGAGTACTATCTTACTTTTAGATATTTTTCTGTACATTTCTGTAAAATATACACAAATCATATTTTGTGCATTGCAGAGGATGTATCAGTTAAATATCAAACATTTATTGAAGTGATATTTTAGCTTTGTTCATGAAAACCAGGTGGGTCTTTGGATCAAAGTAAAAAAAAAAAAAAGAGCTTAGTAAACATTGAACAGACAACAGCAGGGAGAGACCAGGAGGGGCAAACAAGTCATTTGAATTAGCTACTTGTGTGTCTCAGCAGCAGGTGGGAAACCCTTTTGTCGTTTTCTAGACGCCTCTCAACATAAACAATGAGAGGCAGACAGGAAAAAGAAAAGGGGAGTGTGTGAGGGAAGACAGCATGGTAAAAGAGAAGCTACAAAATCAAATAGTCTTGTTAGGAGTAAGTTCAGTTCTCACACAAAACAAACACCTGCCCTCACTCCCAGTCTTCTCCACGCAGCAAAGGCTTCCCGCAAACCATACTTCATAACAAAAGAGTGAAGGATGGTGAAGGTTTACTCCTTTCTCTCTCTCTGCTTCACTCTCTCGCTCTCTGCTTCTTGAAAATATGGGCTTCATCAGCCCCCCTGTAGAGATCATTCATTCGCATGGTAGCACACACACACTAAATGGATTTCTTTCTCTCTTTTTTTTTTTATACGCTAATTAGTACTCAGACCGCCTGCCCAATTATTACCAGCCGTGCTCTAATTAGGACTTATTTAAAATGTGCATCAGTTAGACTTTAACATCACCATCTGCATTAGGGAGCTGGACCTGTTGACACTTCCTGAACCAGAGAGCTCGGAGGCATCAACAGTTGGGGTCCAGCTCCTTCTATAAGAAGACAACTCGCTCTCATCTACATCTACAAATTGTTATCAGCTGCTTCAGAATTTGTCAAATTATCACATCTTCCTCCTCAACCAACTAAACTTGTCATAATGGTATTAATGTTCATGTTTCTTCTTAGCATTCATTAGCTATTTTACATTAACACAAGAATTCATATTAATTCATTACCTGGAATAAATATCCTTCATGCAAACATACCATTTGGAAGATTTAGATGTGGTCGCACTCATTCTGATCAAAATTTCATTCCAATCATAAGTGGTGGGTTATGCTGATCGTTAGTGATCTGTGATGCCACTGATTTTTGTTCCTATTTGATTCCAAGTAAAATTTAAGCCAGAATTGTCGATACCGATCAGATACTTCGTACAAAAAGTTTATGTGTTTGGAAAATCAATTTCAAAGCAGCCTACACTTGTGGAAAAAGGAATTGAGAGTTTACATATACTCGCTTTTTTTTATATAAAATGCTTTGCGACTCAAACTAAATAAAAGCCACAATAGTTGCGTATTTTCCTTAATACCTGCCTTAGTTTTAAGAATGAGGGGGAACTCCTGTTGTTTGAACATCAGCACAAAAACCTAAACCTAGCTGACAGATGGAAATCATTTTTCCAAAGTTCAGCACATCGTTGCTGTTTAGCTCCACATGTGAGTGAACTTCGGTCTGAGTGAGCATTAAGCAGTGAAGAGTGGTGCGCCATTATGCTGAGCCTTATTTCACATATGACTATAACAGACATAAGAAAAGGTAGTTCCTGCCACCGGGGTACAATTTAGACAAGATCCTGACATTATAGTTTAAATTCCCACTGTATTCCAGTTATGATTTACTACATATTTGCCCGAAGTTACTAAAATCTCATTATTTTAATATGAAAATTGATTCCACAACATGAATATCTGGTACAAACAGTATCAACTTTTTTTTTCTACTGCTGTCAGAGTGGCACAATCTAGGGCATGTCAAAATATGGTAAATGTAAACACACGTCATGATCAGAATAATTTTTTCAAGCTCATGTAAACAGTGCAGTTCTATTGAAAGTGTAACACGATTGAAGAAATTTTGTGCACACAAACATGGCTACTGTACCTGTTTGCCCAGAAGAAAAATGAGCAAAAGTTTTTTTTTTTTTTTTTGTTTTTTTGTTTTCCACTAGACCTAAAATGCAGGACTTTAAATTGACATTAAATCCTCTGGCAAAGAAGAAGAAAGCTGCAGGGAGGTTAGTAAGCAGCTCCAACATTATGCTAACAATACTGTGGTGATAATACACTTAGTTTTAGTCATTTATTAGACAGGATGGATGCAGTGGGGAAAATCTGCCTGCCTACATGCAGTTATCTGTAGGAGCCACGACAGCAGTATGACCAACCTTCAATGAACATAGCCAGGAGGACCGATCAATATCAAAAGGAACATCGTGCAAGAATTACTGCCATCATTAGAATTGTATATCACATTCTAACGTATAGCACATTCTAGCGCCTCACTTTCTCAAACACGTACTGCAACAATGGGAGCCGCCATGTCTCAAAAAGCCTTGACAACACAGATGAAAGCATGTCATCTGATAGTTCATGTAATGCTTACTAAGATAATGAGGTATCTTGATTTCATAAATATTGCAAACCTGCATCCCATCCAACTGCCAGATACCGTTCTTCTGTGTTTAGAAGGAAGAATGGTTCTCGCAGGGGGAATGGATCTCGAAGGGGAAACTGGCCTTGACACAGCACCGGTTATTAGTCGCAGTAAAAGCCAACTTTTGAAGCCTTCCCACTGGCTTTTAGTCTGGCTTTACCACGACTGCAAGCTGACGTTTACTGTGTCTATGAAAGCGACTGAAACCATGTAAAAATACACTTCTGTACCAGCAAAGCTGGTGAATTTTAGCAGAAACTACTGTTATGTTGCCCTTGATCATGAGCAACACTGTCTAACAAAACCAAATGAAAAAAGTTAATCACAAACTTCACATTAAATAATATGCTGAACTCTGCAGCTAAACCAAAGCAAGGCTGGGGAAAGTGATGCTGGTCCAGCAGCATTTACCAGTTATTTGTGAGTTTCAGAGGTGACTGACTTTTATGTAACTTACAGTATGTACAGAAATAGGGTGTTTATTTTAACATTAGCACTTAAAAGATGCAGTGCCTGTTTCAGTGATGTTTCAGACTTGTCCGCCTTCATTTATTAATTAAAAAGAATGTTGTTATATAGTCTCCTGAGAATGCAAAACATTGAAAAGCAACTTGAGATGTGTCCAATTATTATCAATAATCCTGATCTAATGGTGAGGATAAAAATAATGGAGACTACATGAGTTTAGAGACCTTCAGGTAACTTTTCAAAGCTCAGGTAAATACCAACCCAGTTAAGCTCAAAGCGGTGTGAATAACAAGCCTTGGTTTGCTAACTGTTTTAACACTTTATTTGTTTCTTCCAGATGACTGTCTTCAGTGTTGACAAAAAGGCTGAAAGATGCAACCATGCTTTATAAAACATATATTTTAAATGTTTTTTTATTTAAGTTTATTATTACTTCGTAGGAATTGTCTTAATAGACATGTTCATTCATTTTGTACATGGAAGTAAAAAGGAGTCTATTCTTGTTGACAGTATTCTGTATTATTGACTACTTAAACCAACAGTAAGAATAAACTGGATGTAAGCTAACAGTTATCCTGCTTTTTCTGCTGCACTGAAAAAATGCCAAACTGTGGCATTACACCACTAGCAGGAAACTAGAGTTTTATAGAAATGAGAGGAAAAAAAATGTCTGTGAGACTGACATGTATTTGTTGCTGATGAATTCCCTTAATACCATAACTGTCATTATTGATGGGTCTGTTGTTTGTCCATGAAGACACAATGTGCTTCATTTCACTATGCCTTTTATGCCCAAGACATTCCCTGGGGGGCTGGTAGGTAATCGTTCACTGGCATTGGTTCAGTTTCCAGCTGCCTCATAGATTAATCAAATACTTTTGTTCAGTCATGTCACATTAACAGCTTAATATGCATTAAACATCTTTCCCATAGATGTACTGTACATCCTACATGACCAGCATTTTATTCAGAATTATTCAGAAAAACCTCTACACCATTAGTGTTATTATCATTTCAAAGAAAGATATTTGTACTAATATAGAAATATTAATTATTTAAATAATCTGTCTGCAAACCAGGGGACACAAATTGGCTCTATCTGGTTTGGTTAGCAAAGCCAAGCTCCTAAAAAGAGATTACAAGGCAGTTAACTTTAGCAAAAAAAAAAAAAAAAAAAAAAAATGGTAATTGTTCAATTTTCCAAGGGATCACAGTCCTTTGCTAAAAGAAGCAGAGGGTTATGTCTAGTACAGTAAAAAGTGGACTGAGGGTCAGTGAGTCCAAAAGGCAGTGCTTATTTCATGTCTCAAAACTGCACACAGAAAACTCAAATATGGATTTAAGTATTTGCCTGCTTCATAAAAACACTCAATGATATGAGACCATATATTTACTTCTTTATTATTGCCACAGCTAGCTTAGTCTGGGACATTGGGTGGAATTCAAAATGACACCAGTGACGAGAGTAGGGTTGCTGTGTTATATTCCATGGCATGCAGGGTCGTATGAAGTGCATCAGATAGTTATAAACTCTTTTGCCTTCCTCCCTCCTTTCCGACTTCCTCAAAGCAGTAATCTGTCTGTCAGTGTGTTGCCGGTGGTTCTCTGTGGGCGGCTGTCTGTTTGAGGCGGTTTTAATTAATTTTCAATCAGAGGAAAGTAAATTCATTAAGCACTCACAGCTCTGTTTGAAGACAAGCACACAGTCACATGTATTTTCTATTTCCCCGTGCTCCAATTAACATGAATCTATAAATGTAATATGCAGTGTCATTTTGTCAAATATATGTACTCAGAGGCACGGCTACAAACTGAGAATGGCCGCTGTGGGTTAACTTATAACAGGAAGAAGACCAACAAATTAGACCCTAAATTCTGATAAAAGTTTAGAAAAAAATGTTAGAGAGATTGAAATATTTCTTTTTTTACAACATTATCAGAAATGGGGGTGGGGAATGACCCAGTATCTTTTTCATTCATTCATTCATTCATTCATTCATTCATTCATTCACAGCGGGCCCACAGCACAGTTTTCATGCCAAAGCAGTCCCTTTTCTTATATTACCTTCACAGAAGAATTACCCCAATGAGTTCATGCAGTGAGATAAATAGATTTTAAAAAGGTCAAGTCTTGTTTCTCGCTGGATTTTCACGACATGAAAAAAGTCATGGCAGCAGGAATGACGAGGGAATCGTGGTCGGATACAGCTGCAGCTTGAAGGCCCTCACATGCTGTGCAATTTCAGTGTGCGCCACAAAGACTGGCAAAATATGACAGAAATGTCTTTTGTTTTGCTTTTTTTTCTTTGCCATTTTCCAAGGGTACCAGCATGAATTCCAATAACCGTGACTATGCAACATGTTTATAAACCAATAGATTTGAAAAAGTATTTGAAGATCTTGTTACGATTTATTACAGTGACTGTAATTAAAGTTGCAAGTGGTCATTTTTTCTGAGGAGTAGATGAGCTTAAGATCCATCAAGGATTAAATTTTTCAGTTACTCAAGATGATAGAAGTCCACAGCAAATCTTGTTTATTTCTGAGGCCATCAAAAGCACATCATACCTAGCTCATAGCTTAAATACTTCTGAAATTAAATAATTAGAAGCAGTTATAGAAAGGAACAACACACACAGGTAGCTGTTAACTAGGATTGTTAGATGGCAGATTGAACTTCCCTTGTGCTTGTCCCAGGATACTTAATCCTTTGAGAGGATACCACTATGTAGCATCATCACAGGTGACTGACGGGGTATTGATCACAAACAATATA
This sequence comes from Melanotaenia trifasciata, assembly GCA_037177355.1. NCBI lineage: Eukaryota > Metazoa > Chordata > Actinopteri > Atheriniformes > Melanotaeniidae > Melanotaenia > Melanotaenia trifasciata. The sequence goes on along the minus strand of JBAFTB010000027.1, from coordinate 10,814,739 downwards.
TTGATTCAGTGAAAAGCAATTCAGCGTTTACCGATATCACAAATTTAGAACAGATGTAAACAATTCCACATGTTTTTTTTCCATAGGTGCTTTCTTCCAAATGATTTCTGTATCAATATTTTCAGTCCTGTTGGATCGTTTGTTATTGAATCAACGTAGTCCGTTACATCCCCACTGGTCCTTTACCTGAAATTGGGCAGCAGAAGCAGCACTTCCTACAGTTTCCAGGTTAATATTAAAAAGAAATGCCCATACTTTAACTTTAAGCACAACAACAATGTATGGCCAAATCTTCGAAAAGAGACTGAATGGGAAGCAGGGACATGACAGATCCTGAGGGCACATACTGTATCATAAGAAGACTTTGCTCAGTTGACAGCTTTACACATCAGCCCAAACCCTGGCACTTACACATCTTGAACTAAAAATTTTAGTATGTGATTAACACCAGTGTGCAGACCTGAAGGAGCGTTCACAGAGAGATGGATGCAGAGTGTAGGAGGGAGGTTGGTTTGGTTTTAAGGAGGATTTATCAGGCCTAATCTCTCAACAAACCAAGCAGATCAATCACCTCTTAACGCATAGATATACACACTGGTATGTATATTTAGCTCTGTTAGCTATCTCCCTCCTTCCTTAGCCTTGTCCTTGTCAGGAGAAGTAGCACAGAGGAAAACAATGTTGTCAAGCAAAGACAGAGAAAGAAAGAAGACGGCAGATAGTCAAAGACAACGAATGACTGAGGACGCGAGCCTAGAAGAGAAAGAGAGAAGAGGAGGAGAGTCTTCTTAGAGGGCTAAAAGGATTAGCCCTCTCATCTCTCTTGGATCACAGTGTTTCCTGGGCTATGTTTGATCAGTGACAGTTTGTGTGTGACAGAGAGTGTGTGAGATGTTTGCTCTGATACTAACGCTGCCTCATCCTGATCCTATTACACGGCAATAAACATCAGCTACCAACATGGGGATTACCGAGTGTGTGTGTGTGTGTGTGTGTAGATGTGCATACTTATGGTTTTTGGCTGGACCTTTTATAATCCATAGAGAACGACAGTCTTTAAGTCACACACATAAAAACACATCATGTGGTTTGCATTTCTATCTGCATGAGAGCCAGAGTAACCAATGCAATGTAAATATGAGTGATGTGACTTTTAAAAGATTTCAAGTTAATCGGACTGTGTTGTTAGTGACTGTAGGAATTTGTAAATAGACAGAAATACCAAGTCAATAAAAATACCCCTCAAATATTTAGTCCTTCTGATCTGTGTCCTTTCTTTCAAGTAATTCCTTAATTAAATACATTTTAGGTCTCAGAAACACACATTTCCCAGTTTAATCTAAAGAATGTCACTCTACAGCTTCACCTTTCTGTCCAAATACAATCATTTCTGGCTCAAAAAAGACAGATTAAACCTCTGGATAACAAAATCTAGGATTTAAAACAGTCAGTGGAATGAACACTTAGCAAATGAGATGAATATTTTAAAGCCCTAAAGGTTATTAAAACCAATGCTGAGCATTGTAGAAAGCTTTAAAGCAACACTGCATAACCTTCTGACTTTAATCGTCTGTTAATGTCTCGTTTTGATGGCATACTGACATTTATTATGTACGTTTCTGCATCCAAAGATTTTTCTTTTTCCATCCCCGAGCATCCTGTAACAGCAGTGTTTTGCTTTACCGCACCACATCACATGCCATCATCACACTATCAACACACTGGTTGTTATGAACCCACACCACGGCTGATTCAGCAAAGAAATGCAAGACATTTCCAAAGGAAGGAGAGAAAATGACAAAGCAAGAGATGAAGACGAGAAAAATTCAGACTGAGAAGAGAAAGGATGCAAGACGGATGCCAAATTAGCCTTCGTTAAGTGTGAAAATCTGCCAATATTCAGTAGAGTTGCTCTGACTTTAGAGTCAAAAGTTAGTACTAAATCAAACTCTTCTATGGCCCTTATGCAACATAAAAACATATACTACTTCTTCCTTTGCCTAAATAAGACAAACACCAAACACAGTTGTGCTGGATAAGGGTCATTTCCAGCATCTGAACAAAAGCTCTTATAAGCAGAAGTAATAGAAAAAATGGCAATTGGCCACTGGACTATGGTGAGAACAATAAGCTCTTCCAAAATGAGGACATTTGATTGTCAAGTAATACCGAGCGAATCATCAACATGTTCTTTACTTTTGTTTTAAAATGACAAAATCCAAACAAAAGCGCAAAAGCCACTTGGTAGAAGTGACATGAAGCTGTAGGTTCTCACTAAATTTAGCATTTTCCCCACCTCTACAATGAGGTTATAAAGAATCATCGGTACCACTATATCACAGTGAAATGAACCATCTGCTTATATGTGATTTAGAATACCGTAATTAATAATTATCATAACAGACAAGACTGAATGCCTAGTTTTATATTTTAATAAGAAAGACAATGTGGCAATTCTTTAAACCCTTTGGGGTGATAATTTTCTACTTTAATGAAAAAAGAAACAAGTCTTCAAACCAGTCGTCTATCGTCATGCTCCCTCCTTCTGTTCTTTCCTTTTTCTCCTCTTTTACACCATCCCTCTTTTCCTCCCTCCCCCATCCACCCTCTATCCCTCCCATCACCTTTCTTTCTTACAGAAAATCTAAAAGGCTGACATGCAAATGGGGCTTATTAAATCCTATTAGGCCGTCTGTCACAAGCCAGAAGAGAGAGGGGGAAAGAGAGAGAACAAGCAGGAGACATTACAATTAGAGGAAGGAAGAAACAGAGTGGTAATATTAGAAAAAAAGAGGGCTGGAGATGAGAAATTAAAGAAAGGATGCTTTTACTACAAGCAGCAAAATGCTCAGTTTTTCCAGTTGTGAAGGACTGGGCATCAATAGAAGATGTTTTTTTTTTTTTATCTCTCCTTAAAACTCATATTCCGTTATATTACAAAACAATGACCCATTTACTTGATCTACAGAAATTATATGAAAGCCAAATTTGGGTTATTAATTCATCAGGAGGTAAGATATAGGTAAAATTTTCTGAATAAAATGCAGCAGCTCTGCAGCAGAGTTTTAATGTGGTTCAGGTATTGTCCAACTTCACTCGACTCTCTGGTGAAATCAGAGAGCGGGTATTGCATGTCTTTGTGTATCATTTGAAAGAAAGACTTCCAACCTTTTCAGACTCAAATCAAGCTCCTCAGCTCACAGTTTATACATGACAGCAGTTCTCATGAAATGGAGTCTTCCCTTCCTTCTCACATTTAAATGTGGAAGAAAAAAAAACTCATCAGATAAAATGTTGTGTAAAAATTACATGTATGTAGAATCAGTAATATAAGATAAAGGACCTGTGGTGCTGTAGATCTGTTATGAATGATCCCACATTAAGTGGATTTTTAGATAATTACTTGTTCCAATAATAGTTATAAGTATGAGATTCACTATTGAAGTCTCCAGTTGGGTTTCACATTGCTCCTTATAGCATACCAAAATAACTTACATGAGATACCCACATCCTGTTATCGCCCACATGATCTGCCGCTCCCTAAACTTGACACTGATTAGTTTTGAGACAGCTGAAAATTGGCATGCTGGCAGATAGCCAGTTGTTTTAATGAACAGAGAAAAATGGATGAGTGTATTCATTTTAGTGCTCCTGTGGTAATATCATGGCATCACTACCAGCAACACAAACTTCAAGCACACCACTTAGTTAGGATTCGCTAAAAAAAAATACCATCATAAGGTCTGTACTGAGGCCAACAGGCCAGAATGCAAAGAATATGAGCAGCTGTGTGCCCTGATGGCTAGAAGGTTCACTAGTAAGTTCATTACACTTAAAAGTGGACTTAGGGCTGCAGACCCCATGTTCAAGTCCTTGGACTGGCAACTGAGATGAACCACTGTGGACAAAGCTGGTTCATCAAACCGATTTACTTGGTTTCTTACGTTCAACAGTTATATTTTTACCATGGGAAAAATATTTCTGAAATGTGTCCAAATCACGTTAGGCGCTCTAGATTAGAGGATATATTAGTACCTTTTCTTGAGAGAGAGAGAGAGAAAAAAAAGCTAGTCCCATACTTGAAATTCTTAAATCAAAAATCCCCCCAAAAATTGGCTTTTGTTCTAATGTTGGTTAAAAAGCCGGGTAGAGTGAACAGTAATGTAGAACTAAGCCACCAGACAACAGCGCCTAAACAGCTTGTGGAGTATACTCTCAGTATCTAAAATATTTCTATCATTATTAAAGTAACAAATAAAAAATAAAACCATTAAATCTACTAGTGTTGGCCACATCAGAGCATTCGAAATAATTCTGCATTATTTGCAGCAGATTTATGTTCGCAATACAAATATGCCTTGTGCTATATATTACAGGTTGTTGCTCCTCTCCTTGTTCTCCCACTCATCCCTCACTTCCCCTCCTCTCCATTACTGTTTGTATGATTCCCTTTTCCAATAGAGACACAGAGCTTAGGAAGACCGCCTTTCTCCTGCCTGTCAATTATCCCCCTGTCCGTCTCTCTGTCCAGTTTAATTGGCGTTTGGGAGACGCTAGCTTTGTCCCAATGGGCTCAGCCAGGACAATGGAGGCCCAAATAGCTGACCGGCACTCGGCTCAGCCCAAATTGAATTGGAAATCTTCCATCTTCTTTTTAGCATAACAAAGAGGTTGCAGGGTTTTTAGACAAAGAGGCCGTTTTAATGGAGAAAATCAATCTCGAGGAAGAAGCGCCGGCATTGTTTCCCATCAGCTGTACAGGTGTGTCTTGTCCATGGCGGCCTTAATCAGAGGTGGCAGGGGAGAGATCTGGAAGCTACATCTTTGTCACTGTGGAGAATGCTAGCAGTTGGAGGAGAGGAAGAGGAGGAGATGAAGGGATTTAATATGTCTGTGTGTAACTACAAAGTCCTATGGTTCTGGCATAGAAATAATTAAAAGTGTGATGATGAGTGTGTTTACCACTTAATACTGTCCGAGGGGGAAGAGTTATACTTCAGTTGTCTTAGTAGACCAAAACTAAGACTTTAAAGATGCATTACATAACTTTCTGATCTTAAAACTCCACATTCTGGACTCCTTTAATGGCAGTGACATCTATTATGTGCATTTCTGGAGTCTTCAATGCCCAGCAGCATTGTAAAGCACTACATCTCCCTTTACAGTTCAACAGGTTTATTTAGTTACTGTAAACACTGTGGGCCTGATTCATCTTCCCCACGCTTCCACTGGAAGAGGATTGGTTACCCAGATGTGCAAAAGACAGCAGGAGAGATTTAGCTGCATGGCATATGACAAATTCTGAGATGGTAGTTTAGCCAGCTGTGCACTGTGGTGTGTACCATGGTTATGGACAGGGTGGAAGAGGTCATCGGCGAGATGAATTCAAGGACCGGAAATCAAGATTTGCAGCTTGATGTCAATATTATTTTTGTTTTTGTTAAGCACTTATATGACATTCAATTCAGTTCATGCACATTGTATCATGAAAAATAAAATGATCACAGCTGTAGCGCCTATAAGTTTTACAAATGTGTGGTTATTGTGACAGCCCTAATTGTGGACTTTCAACATGTTATCTAAGGTTCTTACAGTATTAACCTACCATAAAAACAGCTTGTAATCACTGAAGGCATGTGCAGTCAACAATGTGAAAGGAAGATTAGGGCAGTGAGTCCGTTCAGCCACTATCACCTGCAGTATTAATTCGTCTTAGCCATCTTTGAAAGTTTGTAATGGCATCAGGTATAGCTGTCAATTCAGAGTCAGGTTATAATAAAGTTTCGTGACGATTTTGGTTTAAAAAAAAAAAAAACACACACACACAAAAAAGAACAAATCGTCCAATGACTGTCTGGTATTTCCTTTTCTTCAAGTACATCTATAGTTTTCTGATATATACAGTATGAACTCCTCAAATTAGACCTTCAGCCCATTAAGAAGAATTAAATATTGAGTTGCCATCTAACATTTTTTATGCTGTTTTAATTTTTCTTCATTTCAGTTCTTAGGCCAGTCAAACAAATGAACCTGTGCAGCAGAGCAAATCTGGAAATCTGCATCATACAGAATTAATTAGTTAATGGATTGAGACATGACTTGAGGACCCAAACACTTAAACAACTTAGACTTGTGAAAAGACTGGCCTTTGACCGGTGTCTTGTACAAAAATATTGAGGGCGAATATGCTGCATTTACAGGATCTCGTCTCTCATTCTCCACTGAAACTGGCAGAGTGTTGGAGTCATGTGGAGTACATTCAAAGAGGAATAGTCTCATGAAAAGAGGGATATAAAAACAAACAGAGCTTAGCTACTTCCCTGTTTTCTCTTGATGGAGCCAAAAACACCCCTGATGCCAGAAGAGAAGATTTAGAGAGAGACAGATTGGGCTGCTGAGACTGATGTCTGACTACAATGTTGAGAAGGTACAAGTGATCAGTGGATGGCCTGCAGCAAAGATGATACTGTGGATTATCGTTGCAGAGAGCTAACCATCCTCCTGCTCCGTCTCTGCCTTTTATATGTGCATACCTATTTTTATCACATGGATTGTGAATAAGTCAGTAAATCAAGACACATTTGGTTGGATGACAGTGGATCAGGACAGTTTAACTACAGACAGCCATTTTCCACTGGTTCAAATAATTCACAACATATTTACCACATCTTTCCTTGATTAGTCAGTTATATAAATCATGAAAACTTAGAAGTCATATTGGTCCACTAACAGTTAAACTGAGAAGTTTAACTGTTAGTGGGAGGAAATATAATCTCTGGATGTGACTTCGAAGGGTTGCAGGTTTATTAGAAAATCTGCTAAAATTAGACGGATTATACATGTGTGGAGATGGGGAGGTCGCTACACGACTAACGGGTCAAAAACCACTTAAAAGTAATAAAAGTGGCAGGAGTGTAAACAAATCAAACTTCTTAATCTACTTTAGAGATGTTAAACTAGAGTACAGGACCAAAAGAAAAAAAAAAATTGTTGTTTTTTTTTGTTGTTTTTTTGCATCCAGTCAAATCATAAGTGAAAAGTTTTGTTTTGTTTTTTTTTTTTACTTTTTTGTGCAATAACTTGAAGAATAGAATCCTACCTTTTTTTTTGTTATTAAAGTCTAATATGAAGGGAATGATTTCATTGTCTGACCAATATTTCTGCATGAGCCAATAATCTGCCACAGCTAAGTAAGTGACAGACTCTCTCTGCATCTGTTTCAAGTTTCCTGTCAGTGTCTCTCAGCTGGTCTGCCGGTGCAGTTAAGGAGTAGTCTTTCAGGTCTGGGTGTTTTGATAAGGTGAGTGTTTGTGTTTATCTGTGCACTCCCAGCTCTATGCATTACCATGAGAATGGTTTAAGCCCCCTGCTAATCCTCTGTGTCTCTGTTGTAATAAATGTCTTCATTCACACGCAGGAATACACAGCAACAGCAAACATACTGCCGTCCCAAAGATGTTACCTTGCTTTGACCCAAAACTGTGGCATCACTCTTGGACTGAGCAACCCCTACTCTCAAAATGTTTGCAGCTGCATTCAGGAAGTGCTGTCACACCACTTTAATTTAGTTTTGATCAGGATAGAGTTTACATATTTTACTTATTGATGAAAATGAATATTCCTCAGCCTTGTTGGTTCTACACAGTCTACATACACACAACCATGATTTACTTTCCCATTTCCACAGCTCTAAATGAATAAACTGCATGCTCTCATATTATATATGATTACATTATCAATTATGTCCAGTTATGTACGTTATAAATTACTTAAAATCTTGAATGCATCGAGATGAAGATGTGAAAGATTTTTTTAATAGATTTACAAATAAAATAGACTTTCTATTTGTTAAATCGATTATTAAACATTGAACTTGGAGAGATGGCAGTGAAGTGCGTTGGCAGTTTATAGAATATGCAAATTGGCTCAGCATGAAATCCACCCAACACTGTCTGCATTAATAGTTAATTATAGAAGCACTGGTTCTGTGATGAAGTTAACTTTTTTTCATGTTTGACATGTTTCCAGACCACATGTATTATTTTCTACCTGAAATATTCTACTTGCTGCCCACCAGAGGATAATCGAGCAAGCAGCATCATCACCTCATCCTAACTTAGAAAGTGTAACAAACTCATCTGTTAAATTACAAACTACTGCAACTTTTCTTGCCAGAGATTTTTGTAAAGGCTATTGGGTGTAGCAATACATTTACTGTGGAGGAAGACAAGCAGTAGCAAAGAGGGTGTGGGTTCATAAGAATTTAGGATCATATAAGAGCTGCGACTGTACAGTGACCAATTCAACATCATACATCAGGCCAGTGGAGCAATTTGTCACAGCCTGGTGGAGAAAATCCCACAAACTCAAAAATGAGAAGCAGCATCAGGCAGTTATCACTACACAGTGTCTGGCAATTTTGTCTGAGGTGGATGACTTTTGAGATCTGCCAGATTTGCTCCAATTTAATACACTGACATGCTATCAGAGTGCAAGCTGAAATAATTTTAACGTGAGTGCAGAGCGCATCACAAACAGGAAAGGTTTGGAAGAGGAGTGCCTCACCCACCGTGTCCTAAGTGAAAGCCTCTTTAAGGCTTGTTTACATGATGTTTTCACACAAAACTTTTTGCTTTACCTATATGCCTGGAGGCCAAAGTCAAATCTTTGCAGTTTTATCCACCCAAAACTCTGTTACCGTGTAAACGAGAGGCCTGAACGCAACAAAACTTTAGCATTTTATTGTCTCAGCCTTGTGGTGTAAACAGGGCCTTAGAGGCAACACTTTTCTATTATTTCGAGCAGGAGATGCAATCCACACTTTACAATGAGACCAAAACCAAGGTCATGGAATCATTTAAGAAAGTGGTTACCGTGATGCATGCCACACATAACTGTTTACTTATATGAGATGATTTCTCGTGTGCTCCATATAAGATAGACGTGCAGTGGACTGGTGACCTGTCCAGGATGTACCCTGCCGCTCACCTGCTAAAATACTGGGATAGGTTCCAGCTTCTCGGTGACCCATATGGGGCAAAGTGGAACAGATAATAAATGAAAGACGTGCGGTGAGATAAAAAAGTAAAAAAGAGTTGTTATAAAGTTCAATAGAAAAACACAGTTTCCCTTCCTTTTTCATCATAGCCTATCATGTAGCTTAACACTATGGATATTACTTCCTTCCAACCAATCACCAAAGAAGACCCAGGCATGCTCCTTCGCCGAGCCCCTGCCCCTCTCAAACCACAATGAAGAGACGCATTTACAGACGAAATAGTCTAAAGAAGATTAAATGGTCCTTTTTGAGCCAGAGGATCCTCAACAGAAGCCAGCATCATGTATTTCTGACTAGGGCTGCAACGATTAGTCGACGTTGTCGACAATAGTCGACAATAAAAATAGTCAACAACGAATTTAGCCGTCGACTATTGTCGGCAAAAAAAAAAAAAAAAAAAAAAGAGAGAAAAAAACTACAGAGTGAGACATTGTCTTCTTTTTTTTTTTGATCTCTGCTGAGAGTTGCACATGCGCAGTAAAGTCCGCCAGGGGAAAAACATGGTGGCGGACCAGAGAGGAAAACCGCGGCGGAGAACGTTAAAAGTCTGGGATAACTTCACGTTAAACTTACAAAATAAATTAAATAC
>JBAFTB010000027.1:10791343-10804992 GCA_037177355.1 Melanotaenia trifasciata | reverse complement strand
ATCCGATTGGTCGACTAGTCGTTTTAATAGTCGGTGACTAATCGACCATCAGAATAGTCATTAGTTGCAGCCCTATTTTTGACACAATTAGCCTAACTTCTGCTTAATAATAAGCTGTAGCAGTTAATAATTCAGTCATTAAAATGAATGGAAATTAGAGTTTATTTGATAAATAACCAAAAAAAAAATCCTATTAATCTCACTTTACAGTCTAAACACACGCAGCCAAAACAGCAAACCTCTTTGTCTACACTTGTAATTAATCTGTTAAAGCACTTCGTTACAACACACTTCCTCTGTTAACGCGGACGTAGTCATCGTCAGGTGTGATTATGTTGACTTGATGCTGAGTGGGAGAGATGCAGACTAGAAACACCTAATGAAACCGAGCAAAACAGCTTTAACAGGCCGTGCGCGCTCTGGGATCATCCTTTTTCTTGCGAGGTAACCCCCCCCCTAAAAAAGAAGAGTCTGTGTCTCCTGGGGGGTTCCATGAAAACATGGTTGAATATAAATTCAGTGTTTGTGTGTTCTTTATTAAAAGTAGGTCATTAAGCAATAGCATAAAATGGCCAGGGTTGATCTTTTACATTTAATTTTTTTTTATAATTATTGATATCGATCAATATGATTTTTTTTATTGATATGCTTTTTTCCCATATTGTCTAGTCCTAGCATACATGGCTTTTTTTTTTATATATATATAATTTTTGGTGAAGACCACACTGTACATAAAATCATTAAGAGTACAGTATTATTACATTTGTGGGTGTGCTTCAATTCAGTTTCCCACAGAGGTTATTGACACTGTCTGGGTTTGTGAATGCTGCATAATGTCTGAGAACACAAACCAAATTGCCAAAAAATAGGGGTTTGATTCAAACATGGTTATAAACCAACCAATCAGTAAATAAAAAGCTTTCACATAGTCGTGATTATAGAGTGAGAGAGAAGTGTGAAGGGTCTCAAACCATTTGGTTGATGCCTTGCTCTTTATACATATTTTGTTGTTATTACTGTAATGGGTTATTTTAGTCACAACAGGTTACAGAAGAGCTAAGATATTTATTCAAATTAGGTGTTTTTAAGTGTACTACAGCAAACAGTGATTCAGTTTTTCAATAAGGCTCACAGCTTCTCCTCCCCCTGGCTCTCCTGGGACTTCTCCCATCACCCAGAGTTTTCCCCAGACAAAGCAGTCTATTAAAAAGCCTTTAGCGAGGCCATTCACTCAGTCAGCATTTGCAGAGATGAAGGATGGGTTTAGGGTAAAGGTTGCAGTGTGTATGTTCAGTAGGGCTGTGCAATAAAACAATATCAAAATCAGACGGTGATTAAATTTACATCGATCTGAGTGATAAGCAGGAGACATTTTCAGTCAATCCATCTACAGAGCCAGCTGCCTGTCCGTCAGCACACTCCTCCTCAGTCCTCTAGTTGCTGGTAATTCACCTCTAAGCTGGTTGCTAACCTAAAAAAAAAAAAAAAAGCATTCCCATGTGGATGGGACTGAGAGTTTAGGCGATTCTGCTGTAGCAGTTTATCATTTAGAACCACCACCACTACAACCACTGCAGGAGCTAGAACTAAAGAAGCCAACCAAGTACAAAGTACTGTCATCTGACTATAGTCTATTCTTTTTTGCGGGGGGGCCGTAGGTTGACAACCATCAACTTTCCGACCAAATCTCCAAGATGATGAGGTTTACTTCCAGAAGTAAAATCCGCCCACTTTGGTTCTGGCTACACTGGTGTGAACATGGGGTTCAGATACTCGAGAGCAGAGCCAGAACCAGAACCGTGGCTTTGTGAAATCACTAGCATAGACCTCCCTCTTCTTCTGCTTCATTATTACCGGTGGTTTGCATCTGCACATGCACCATGTCTTCTTCTCAGTTTTTGGTGTATGTCTGTGGCAGCGTTGCAGCACCACTTACAGGCCTGGTGTCAATACTACAGCATTTTCACTGGAATTGAAAGAGTCTAGACAAGTTTCCGTTTGTATAAAACACTTTTTAAAAACTGTACATCTCTGTATGGATGTGGAAGAAAACTGAGTAGAAACTTCAGACAGATAGCTAAAGAAAGCCATGAAATCCAGGGTGAAACAGAAACTGAACAAAAAAAACATCATGATACATCGTGGCATCTGTGATATGGAAGTGGTCCAATGTGCAAACTTTATTATCCATTGGTGAGGGCCAAGACGGGTGAAAAGGCATCACTCCAATGACGAAGCAGCAAGCTTAAAACATGGGCTGAGGCAACAACAGTGCAAACATCTAACAGAAAAGCATCATCTCATCATTTGTGGACGATACTCTGAATAAAAAAACACTAAAAAAAAATAATCCAATTACTTCAGCATTTTCATGTTTCATAGCAAATTGTCATTATTTGTATTTTTTAAAATGTATTCAGCATTAACTAATTACACAACATTAACAGTGTTGCCACATTATAAATGGATAGTACTTATATAGCCCCTTTCTAGTCATATGCTGAGAACTTTCATTTCTTTTACACTATGTCGCATATACCCAGTCACACACACACACTCATACTGCAGTTCAGCACATCTATTGATTTTTATACTCAGTGCTTTTCCCCATCACACACAATCATTCCCCGGTTGAGACATAGGGAGGCAACGTAGTGGCTTGCCCAAGGACACTTCGGCATCTAATCTGAAGAAGCCAGGAATCGATCCGCTGACCTTTCGGTTGGTAGATGACTGATCTTCCACCTGAGCTGCAGCCTCCCCAGTTATAAAAATAACTAGTTACAGGTAAAATACCAGCTGCATAACTTTTTAACAATCAAATATGCTCCCTTCAACTTTAATTTAAACTGTATGCTCAATTTATAATGAAAGTGAATATCAGATATGACTAATGAATGTGTATGTAATTTATAAAATACCAGTTTAAAAACACTTTCCTTTGTGTTCTCTAAACTCACCCTTTCTACTTGTGTTTCTTAATTGTTTGTGTGTGTGACTGCCTGTGTGTTTGAGCTTCTTATTGGGATACCATTACATTTTACTCTTCCTTAGCTAATCATTATCACTTATGCATCATTTCATTACCTAAACCCCCCAATCAGATAACAGCTTCAGTGTGCCTAATTATTGTAAAACGCTCTGTTTAATTGTCTGTAACAGCAGCAGCGTTGTAGCAATGGCCACAATAATTAGATGACCAGTTACTGAAAAAAACAATGCCATTAGTAATAGCATTTATTCTAATGTGTGACAGAAAGCAAGAGGGTCTATCTCACAACTGGTTTCTCAAAGGAGCAACATAGATGGACACGAAGAAGAAAATGCAGGAATGTAAAGAATTTCCTTTAACTTATATACCTCGTTGCTCTTTGAAGTGCAGACTAGCTCATGTAGTACAGGGTTAAAAAAAAAACATACAGTTGGTGTGTGTGTTTACACAGTGAAGACCAGCTGCCAAGAAAGCATAGCATTTTACACATAGTATATTGTACAGAGTGAACAAGTTTCTCAAACCAAAGGTCAAGTAAACCAGATGATACTGTCAGAAATAACAGTTTGTGTTAAATGTCAATTTAATAATTATTTTATACAAAGAGTATTTTTAATGGAACATTATTATATATTTATAATTTGTCTTGTATCATTGAATGAAGAAGCACCATTTTATTGACCCAATGAGCTAATATGACTCAGATATATTCTAATAAATGTCTATTTTATCTCTGCTCTAGGAAAACCCAAAGTGGTGATTAACAAGTGCATGATGTTCCTAGGACCTGATTTCTAAGTCAGTGTTAATGGAAGTTTCATCATCTTAATCAGGTATAATAAAAGTAAGAAAAATAAAACAAATGTGATGTTATCAGACGTGATTGTACTCTGCTTCAGCTGGTTACACCCTACTGAGCATCAAAAAGACAACTGGCTCAGTGACCGCTGAATGTTTGACAGGCTGGAAAACACAGAGAAGCTGTTGTGCAATGGACTGTAGAATCATGAAAGAAGTCACGTTTTTCTTTTTCCAAGCTTCCAAAAAGTTAAGAAAAGAGGGCCGAATGGATTTAATTTATTAAGGCAATTTAAATTAATGACAAGGAAAAAAATACTGTGTAGAGGATATGTAGCGAACACTGTTCCCCATATGCACTTTATCCACGCCAAGGCGGGCTTGTTCACCGCGTGTTGTATTTATTTTTGGTCTTTCTCATCACCTCGATGAGCTTTTAATTAAAATTATCTATTCAACCTTGTTTCAGCAGAAATGCAAAAGTGACAACGTTCTTCTTCACGTTTTTCAGAGTTAACCACGCCCACCTCAAATGTCCGCCCAATCACACAATACTTTTTGGAGCCCTACGAGAAGAAATTTCTGCTCAGCTGATTGGTTGAGAAAAAGCTGCAAGATGTCCCCAAACACATTCTGACAAAGTCCATTAGTACATTTCAGCAGCCACGGTGAATGCTTTGCCATCTCTTCCATGTGATCTAGATTACTTGCCATAAACTCAGCGGCTGTTCCACCTCTGCTGCTGCCTCCTGCCCTGCTCCACCCTGCGGCTGTTCCACCTTTGCTGTTGCCTCCTGCCCTGCTCCACCCTGCGGCTGTTCCACCTTTGCTGTTGCCTCCTGCCCTGCTCCAGCAGCTGCTCCACCTCTGCTGATGGGGCACCCCATGGTGATTTTTTTCTCTGTGGATGAGGTAAGGCTGGAGCTAAGAGTGCGTCCTGGCAAGTCAGCTGGACCTGATGGAATATCACCAAGGCTTCTGGACTGTGCTGCAGAGCTGGCTGTGCCTCTGCATGCGCTCTTCAACTGGAGCAAACATAAGGGTCAGGTGGCGAGCCAGTGGAAGACATCCTACATTGTGTCGAAGGTTGGGAGGCCGTTCAGTGTCGAAGATTACAGACCAGTGGTCCTGACGTCTGCGATTATGAAAACCCTTGAAAGGCTCCTCTTCCAGCTCCTGGGACCACAACTGTAGAAGGCACTAGATCTCTTACAGTTTGCCTTTCAAGAGAACATGGGGGTGGACGGTGCCATCTTGTACATGCTTCGCCAGGCCCTCTCTTTTCTCGATAGCTCTGGGGGATATGTAAGGCTAATGGTTTACAATTTCTCAAGTGCTTTCAATACTATCCGGCCTCTGATCCTGAGAAGCAAACTTGAGAATCTGTGCATGGAGCCTGCCTTCACTGAGTGGATCAGTAACCTGATGGAGCAGCCGCAGTATGTCAAACTGGGAAATTCAATTTCTGAGACTGAGCACCAACATTGGACCCCCCCAAGGAAATGTGTTATCCCTTTTCTCTTCACCTTGTATACAACAGACTTTGCCTAGAGGTCTCCATCGTGCCACATACAGAAATACTCGGCTGATACGGCTGTGGTGGCTTGCACGAAGGGGGGCGACGACGGGGAAACAGGAGGGTCATCTCAGACTTTACACGCTGGTGCAGGTGCAATGGACTAATCCTCAATACATATAAAACCAAGGAGATGATGGTGGATTTTGGGAGGCAGTAGGCACCTCCCCTACCTGTGGTAATTGAGGGGGAGGACAGTGAGGTGGTCCAGATTTATCAATATCTGGATATCCACCTGGATCATAAGCTGGCCTGGTTGGTGCATGTAGATGCAGCACACAAAAAAGGACGGAGCAGACTCTTCTTTCTCAGGAAGGTTAAATATTTTGAAGTCTGCAATGAAATACTGTACCTCTTCTATCTGTCAGCTGTTGCCAGGAACTGGCCAGAGGGCAAATGGCTTGACAGACTGGTCAGGAAATGTGTGCCAGTGATGGGCCGGACTCTGTTGAAGAACTGGTGGATAAAAGCATTAGGAGCAAGATGCAGACCATCCTCAGGAGCAGTAGTCACCCCCTGCATGACACTGTGGATGCACAGAGAAGCCGCCACAGTGACCGACTCCTCTCCATACGCTGCATTGATTATGGCAAACATTGTATGCTGCTTGACACCTGAATTTTCCCAGTTGGGGATGAATAACATCTGTCTTATCTTATGTCACGAAGTGGCATTTCTGCTCCATATCCACAATTAAGTACCACAACTCTGTCAACCTCTCTTCACACATCTCAGCACCAGCCTGGCTGTTAAGTTATTTCTATGTAAAGTGAACATAGTTCAACATAGTTGAGGTAATATCAACGACCAGAGCTCATCAGATTGTATATGTTAATTTGGAAAAAGTCATTTCCTCACAAGCTTTCTCCTCAGAAAAACACTGTGCAATGCAGAAATGCTCCTTCGTGATATATTTCCACATGTAGAAAACTATACTTTCTGCACACTGTTACGTTCACACATCTGAGTCTCATGTGTGATTTTGAGACTAGCCAAATATTGTAGAAAATAGATCAAATTAAGCATTGTTTCTTCAATACAGAAAAGGGATACCTACATCTGACAGCGTTGTCTTGGCTTGCTGAGAGTAGCCAACATCATCAGTACTGGAAAAACCAGCCTTTGCAGGTTTACTTTCACTTGCGTATCTTGAATGTAGTGACACACTGAGTGTGTTATTCCTTTTTGTTTCCCGACACAACCCACAACGAACTACATTTTACTTTTTTTTGTTCAAAATTTGATTAAACCATGTTGTGAACACAGAGTGTGCTTAACAGCTTTTAGTAGTCTCTGTGATGCCATCAAGAGGTTTGTATAGTGATGTTCTAACATCTGAGTCATTTGGCGGTTGCCATCTTGGCTTTCTGCATATATAGAAGAAACTACTAAAGCTGGATCTGACTGAGACCCCAGCGACTATCTGCCTTTTCACTGGGTAACAGTATCTGTTACACAAAAAAAAAAACATTTTTAAAGACGTGGCTTTAAACCAAAAGAAGCATAACGTATAAAGATTCACCACCAGCACATTTAGGACCCACAAAAACACTTCCTAGTTGGCACCACTCAGACAGAAAGTATACTTATTCACATAAACATGAATCAAATCTAATTTTTTTTATAAATACTGTCAATCCTACTAAGCACATAGAATGAGTAAGAAATGCTAATTAATTACTCTGAAATGCAAAATCAGTCTAATGTCTTAGTTCTTTCTTTGGATAATTAGAATCCAATACTGGCTGTTACTAATATGAAGCATTACATTGTTATTAAGATGTTTACTGTTTTATAGAAGCAGCATTATTTGGCACAAAGCTCCATATACAGAGGAATAAAAAAAATAAATAAAAAACATTACATTCTATTTGGGATCAGGAAAGCATTTCTAGTTTACTCACGAGCAAAGAATCAGCTGAAGGCGCTACTTAAATCTAGCAACTCAATTTTATTATTCACTTATTTGCTTTTGTTTAAATGCCACACTTTATAGTCATTCATTTAAAAAAAGGTATCAATTATTAATAACTAACAGCTGCAACCTACTAATTACTTTCACAGGTTTTGTTATTGATCAAGTCAAGTTAAGAAAATAAATTATATTAGTTATCCTTTGTCAACCTGTTATTGCAGCACACATTTCCACCAATCGAAGCTATTTAAACCCAACAGCCAAGGTCATGAAGCCTCAATCTAAGGAGCTAGCACTTCTATAAACACAACTCTTCTCTCAGGATACTTTGCTAACAGTCGAGGCCAGGACACAGCAGCAAGAGCGAGACATGAAGTAAGGCAACGTGATAAAACAGACGTGTCTGAAAACCTTTGTTAGCCTTTGCATTTTCCTCTGTTTGAAGAAGATGAAGGGACCTGTGGGGAAGAAGGTGAGATGGCCAACCTCTTCACCACCTTTGATGCTCAAACTGTAGCAGAAGATCAGAGAAGGGGCATAAAGAAAGGGGTTGCAGAGAAAAGCAACACTATATTGCAAAGAGAAGGAAGGGAAAGTAGATGGGAGCATGAGAGCAAGTGTACAACAGAGACGGAGATCTGTGGAAACAATAATGTCATGTCCAAGATATTTTTCCTTCCCTGTGTTAAGTGCACCACCATTGTGATAGGTCAAAGCAGCAAATTTAGATTTGTGTTGTGCCTTATACTCACAAATCCATGAGACACACAACAGTGAGGATCTCTGCTGACATGTGTGTGTGGATTTCTGTGTTTACCACAATAAGTAGATTGTCTAGCCAAGATGCATCTCTGTCTAGCAGCCAAATGGAAAATTACACCCTGGCATTGCCTCTACACTGCCAACACACACACACACACACACACAAAAACACACATGTATTCCCACTGCTCTGAGGACCATCGCTAAATCACTAACCTCAAAATAACTTTGATCTCAACCTTTACTGAACCTGTGTCAGAGAGAAAAGAACACGCTGGCTTGTTACATGGATGAAACTTCAGGAAAATGTGAGTTTTTATCTGAAGCCTTACATGATGCCAAACCAACCCTCTGGGATAAATAAAGTATTTTTCATTTCATTTTAAACCCCGTTTTAAAATACAGCTGCAAATGGTGATTGTGAATGCTGCTCTGTGTGGTGCACTGGTCAGCAGTCACAGGCAGGAAGGGTGATTAAAAAAATAAAAACCAAAAAAAAAAAAAAGAAAATCAGGAAAATGAGAGAAACCCTGAGCTTATAAAATGAATCTTTATAAGTATAAGTTTTTTAAAAACTGGAGATGTAGAAAAATGAGAAAACTGATGTGAAGTTAGGCTCCCAGTCCAAACTAATGTGTGACTGAGTCCCAAAACATAACACATCACCCACTGTAATTTTGGATTTATTGGATGCTAAATAAAAAAAAAAAAATAAAAAAAACTAGTCTGCCTAAAACTTGACTTTTCCACATTTTTTGGTACACTGACACATTGTACCATTTTAATTACAGCCTTGCATCAAAAATTCTGATGACAGCAAAATAACAAAAAGTAAATTAATTCCCAAACACGAACAGGGTAAAAGAATAACAAGGATAATCATATTTAGCCAAATTTGACACGAGCAAAAAATGTAAAGTCTACAGCACATATAAAGGAGACAACTTACACTTGACTTTTTAGAGATTTGCAGCAACAGATTGTTTGCTATTTGTTTTGGCCAGTAACAAATTAGGTCAACCACAATAAAAGGAGCCTATGACCACCTATCCCTATCACTGGACATACTTCAGTCAGTAAATAGACTCCCTTCCCATATCTAACCAGAATTTACATTAATTAGGAGAATAGATCAATTAAATGCCCCAGCCAAGTTATAAATGTAACTGATAAATGTAGTCATTTTACTCATATACTGACTGTCGCTTACTTACAGTTACTGATCAGTAATTGCTGTTTGTGTTAAGATGAAACCAACAGATGTGTTCGAATCACTTATTGGGACTTCAGTTGTAATACAACTGAATGACAAAGCATATAAAAGGATTTAACTGGTTTACTTCACAACAACATGCAGGACAAAAGGTCCACTATCCAAAATACAACAAAACTTAGAGGTTCAATAGTTAAGGAACATGACCTATTATTACTCTAAACCTGACTTAAACACCACCTCTAATGGACTTTTACTAATTCTGTTATTAATTCAGTTCATAACAATATCCAACACAGACACAAACACACATGCACACGCACACACTGGTGGTTTGCAGTGGGTTGAGAGATGGATGGACAAACATTGAGCTGTGACAGAGTAAACAAAGCCCTGGTAACCAGATGGCTGGACTGACATACAGACACTCACACACTACTGCCTATCAAATCTCAATTGCTGGTGGCTTGAAAAGAAAACACAAACACTATAGGGAAGCTGTAGTACCAGAGACTGAAGCTTGTGCTACGGCTGAAAAGTCCTCACCTCATTTATCATCTCTGCTTAACTGAAATGCTTCCCTGTATCTCCATCTAAACTCTGTTCTCTTTAGCATCATTTTCTTTAACTAATCTGGTTTATTTTTGCTCTTTCCACTCAAATGCTTTGAAATTCAACAAATGTAAACCACCATCTATAACATAAAATGTTCTAGTGAGGAGGGGTATGAGTGTTTGTCTATCATGTTTCACACTGATAGTGCACCTTAGTACTATGTTAATGGACATTGGTAGGAAAATTTCCTAATCTTTAGAATGATTTCCAAGAAAGTTCACGTTAACTCCTGGAGGTCCACAGACAACACACAAAATAAGCCTTATAAAGCAAATGTATAAAACAGCCAGCTTGTAAGTAGTTGAAAAACTAAAGAGAACTCTACGATTCATCAGCAGGCTGGATAATCATACAGCTTCAGTTCAGAACTGTGGACAGTTCATTCACAGCCGGCCGTCTCAGCTTCAGCACCATGGCCAGCATCCTGCCCCATCGAACGTCTAAAGAGGTAAATTATAGGACCTTAACTGATTTCATTTTAAGAGCTTTACCTGCTTTTTTTTAAAAGCAAAAACGATTTTTATCACAGTTTTAAGAAGTAGATTTCAAAGTTATTCAAGGCTGAGCTCAAATGCTCAGAAAAACTGTTGCACCATACCATTCACAAAGATATTCACACAAGCTATTCAAGAAGCACACACAAGTACACACCTGTCAGCCATTTATCTTCCATAGGGCAGCGCTCCAGCCCCATCTCTGCCATACAGACAGCAGGCTAATAGACCTATGATTACAGAGTGCATAACCCCCCTGCTCACCATGATCAGTCTGTTCTGCTTTCCTCAAACCTTTACCACCACCCCTCTCTCTCTCTCTCCCTCATATTTCTATTATGAACTTATATTCTAAGAGTGTACTCAGTTTTTACTGAAGCAACATTTGCCACAATGTTCAAGTCATCTGTGTGTTGCCATTTTACAGAAGGACTTGGGTTGACTTGTGAATAATGGATTAAAAATTAAAACCATTTATGTCTGGTTCAATCCACATGAAGATGGAGCCAACAGCTGGCGAGCATACCTTTCCAGAAAGATTGGAAAATGAGCTGGGTCCATCTGTCCAAGACCAATAAGCACTTCTAAAGCTTAGAATTGATCAAATCAACCACTTTCTAAATACTTTTTTTACCTATTTGATCAACTGAGCAGCTATCGCTGTGATACTTGGACAGTTTCAAACTTGCACAGTATAATAGATAATGACAACTTTTGATTGATGCGTTATCCAAACAAAATATCAAGGTGTAGATAACTAAGTGCAAAAACTATTAAGTCAACCCAGATGCTTTGTATTTACCATGAATGAAACACACCTGCGTGCACATGCACACTCACAATTACCATATGTTGTTGTGGCGTCTCTGTATTCAAGGCCTAACCTGTATAATAGGTGTCAAATTAGCAAGACAACAAATCAAACCATCCCTCATTTCCTAGGCCTCTCTTCTGCTCTACAGCTGTGGGTCTCTTTGTTGTCAGGGGAGTTTCTAATTAATATGATAAATAAGATGGCGGGTTCGACTCCCTGATGCTTTTTAATTGGAGGAGGCCTTGAATGGCACGCAGGCTGAGGCAGAGATTAGCGGGTTATTTGTGAGTGCTTTGTATGAGGAGGGGAGAGAAAGCGAGGGAGAATTTTTATCCTTGCAGTGATTTCCTGTTTCATTGTGATACCCGACTCAGTGCTTGAAACACACACATGCATGCACAAAGTGGGATTTGAGACACAGTTGACTGGTTATTTGAGTAGCCATATTAGCACTTCTTGAGAATCAAACCACATTTTCTCAGTGGCTCTGATAACACACCGTTCACTCAAACTCAACAGTTTTAGATCATCGGCAAGTGTAACTTCACAAGACACAAATATTAAGAACAAGAACAGTGTTGGGTCACAATACTTTTAAAAGATAACTATTTAAAATACAGGACTGCTGCATTGAAAAAGTGGTTACATCACAGCATTATTTGCTGAAATAACTTTTAGACTATCGAGGTTCAAGGTGCTTTGTCGCCATTCTCACATTTCAAACATGAAAGACCAAAATCTGTAAATCAAGGCCCAAAGATCGTAGAAAAATGAAAACAGATAAAACAAATAAGAGCATGTATTGTGCATAGATAGTACAGCAGGAGTCTGTGTGAGTTGTAAAACCAATAAATAGTCTGACAGCTTAGGGGAAAAAGCTGCACCGTGGCCGAGATGTTGTGGCCCTCAGGGCTCGAATTACACTGGGGCTTTCAGGGGAGCTTATTTTCGCACGTCCACCGCAACTTCATACATCACATGCACATTTATATTAGTGTACATAGCTCGGTCAAAAATATGGTTACTATTTTTTTCCTTTAAACTACTGAATAGAGCTTTTTTAATCAGAAACAGCGACAGAGAATTCTTTAAATACAAAAAGAAGCACATCAGGTGGTTGTGTGGACGCTCACAGCACATAACAGACGAACAATGCTGCTGTGCACGTGCTGAAGGAAACAGAGCGGATCATCCATGTCGTTTGGAAGTATCACCTGAATCTTTTTAGGGGAGATCCTCTGCCTTTCAGGTGAGCCAAGCTCTCCGTAGCTTCCCTGAAATTCGAACTCTGGTGGCCCTGATTTTGCTCCTGCAGCAACTAATTTAAATGTCTTCAGTGGGTTGAAACTACACCCAGTGATCTTACCACCTCTTCAGTACCTTCCTGTCCTGTGACAGTGTTCCCTTACATTTGTAAATAGCGACTTCCGTTTCAAACATTGTCAAAAGTCGCCATCCTTATACTTGCCATGGTTTGTAAGTCAATTCCTCCACTTCTTCCAATGCTAAGTTCAGAGTTCACTCCCGAGAGCTGACATCAGTTCCAGACATCGTTTGGCAGCACACCAACACACCTTCAAAAGCTCGCACAATTTCTTTTTTGTTCTACCTGTCCTGTCCAGCATCATGACAGCAGAATGATGATCTGGCTGCCATATTGTGCTGAATAAATTTACTCTGTCAAGAGGAGCCTTTTGGATAAGGGGCTCCCCTTTAATCTTAAATTTTATTCTTTATTATTATTTAAAACATGTTTTCGTTATAACTGCTGGACCGGACCGAAGAAACAGAAGGAAAAATGTGGCTAGAGGAGAAATAGGAAGAGAAGTACGAACAGTAACAAGCACAACAGCAACAAGTATATATGTGTGTGTGTGTGTGTGTGTGTGTGTGTAGGGGTGTGGGTGTCTATGTAGGTGTAAGCATTAGGAGTGAGTTGTGCTGAGTGACCATGCAAATGCAACCGCGTTACTCCGAGGATCAGAGACAGACCGAGAGAGCCCCAAGCTCTGCGCAACCAGCAGCAACTACAGAGACCAGAATCTAAACAACCCACCACAGGAACAGTAATGAGTCCAGACAGAAGGAGGCAGACCACAACAATACCAGGGTGCAGGAGAAGCAGCCACTGAGGCCCCCCTCCACCACACCCCCTGCAACGTCTTTTTTCGAAAGCTCACGCAGTTTCTGCTTTTTTGTTGCCTTCCTGATTCTCTTCTTCTTCTCTGGTTTGTTTCTTTCCTTGGTCGAATGTAAGCTATTCTGCTCAGCACTGCCCCGTGATTTCTGGTGGTACTGCTCCATCTTAAGCCTGGTACACACAACGATTTTTGGGCTGTTTTTGTCCCTGATTTTGTCTCTTCCCGACCTCGGACGACAAACACCCGATCATTGTGAGATTTTCTGTCCAATTATCATTTGGTCTGAGGTGTTACGAGCAGATTTGTCCTGATAATCCGCTCCGAAACGG
>JBAFTB010000027.1:10720546-10789659 GCA_037177355.1 Melanotaenia trifasciata | reverse complement strand
TTATATAGCGCTTTTTATCCAAAGCGCTTTACATATACGTCACATTCACCCATTCACACACTGATGGCGGAAGCTGCAATGCAAGACGCTCAACCACGACCCATCAGGAGCAATTAGAGGTTCGATGTCTTGCCCAAGGACACCTCGACATGAACTCGACTTGGCCGAGGATTGAACCGGCAACCCTCAGGCTACAAAATGACCACTCTACCTTGCTGAGCCACTCCAAAAAAACAAGAACGCGGGCTCAATGCTCAACAGCTAATATGGATTTTATTAAAGATCTTGTGTAACTTTTTTGTTCAGTGGCAACACAACACAGGCTGATGCTGTGAACCGTCAACAGTAACATGTTACAAAGTACCATATTACACCCTACATTGTATTAAAGTCAAGGAATAAACTTTCACTGTTGATCAATTTTGCAAATATTTCAAAACAGAAATTAATTTGACAATAAAATTTTAGAAGAATTTGCCGGTGTTGGGTCATGTCTTCCAGGTCTTGATCAGGGAATACGTTTCCATGCGTACACATCTTTCATGATATACTTTGCACCACCTACAGAGAACAGGAAATAAATCGGTCGAATATCTGACAGCTTTGCCTCAAGCATCCATGTATCCCCGGCCCACTTCTCTTCAACACACACACAAACATATATTCTGAAACACACCACTCTGATCTCCTCATCCTCAGCTAATCCTGCTTCATCTAAATCAGAACAAACAGCCCAGAGGGAACAAACCACTGTTGTTTTGCAGTCATCTAATCCTTCTCTCCATCATTTTCATCTCTGACAAGGCTCCTCAACATCAGTGGAGATCAACAAAACCGCGCACCCAAGTACGGTGAAACAGCAACAGCCATCCAAAGGGGATTTAACTCCAGGTTCTCCAGGCCTATTCTGGTGTTGTGTGTCAAGAATCAGCAACTAAGAAAATCCTGTGTGGCTGGGCAGTCAAAACCTGATAAACTAAAGCCCATGTCCTCATAAATTCTTCGTTCAGGGACCCTAATGGTGTGAACGAAGGACAACAAGACAGGAGACGGAGACAGGAGGAAGAGGAAAAAGACAGCAATAAGACTTAGAGACATTGCTGGAAGACACAGGAAGGATGAAACAGGAGGCGAAGACTGACCTGGCAGTATGTTATTGTATGAGGTTTTTAAAGAAAAAAAAAAGTTCATAAATGAAAAATACCTATTGATGTACCAAAATAAAGTACAAAACTAGACACACTCAGAGAGCGTAGACCTCCGGCAAGCCATTGTAATTTTCTTTTGCTAATGACTGTGGGCATTACTTTTGAGTCAGAAGCTCTAATGGCAAAATTATCCCAATAGTACTTTCTTTAAAAAAAATTCCTAGATCCAGGCAGTGATCTGGACCACCCCCAAAATCTAAACACCAGTTCCTTATTCCATTTCTGAGATTTCCTGAAAATCTAATCAAAATCTACCCATAACTTGGAGTTATGTTGCTAACAGACTGACAAACCAACGCCACCAAATTATTAATAAGTGATACAATTAGGAGTAATTTAAGTGATATTGACGAGTGGAGTAATCACTTCTGCTGCCAAATATCACAGTGTCTTTCCTACTGAGACACCCACCATTTTGATAAATCAAGTATCTCTTTTGTTCTAGTTCTACTTCATCTGAAAATATAGAACAATTAATTTTATGTTGCAACTGCTCATTTATAGAAATATTTTTTTTTTTTTTTTTTTTACATTTCAAGCTCTAAAATGCACAGGTTTAAATCATTTTGAAAGATCTAATAAATCACATACTCAGGACATAGAGACTGTATAACAATCTGACTGAAAAATAAAAACTTGTATAATAATTAATCCAACTGTACCAGATATAAAAGTGTTAGCATGACATCGCAAATGCTCACAGACCACCATGTCAAAGTTTGTACCTACAGCCTCATTTCACCTCACTACGTGAAGAATCTACGTTACTCCACATGGGAGACTCGCACTGTTTTAGACAAGCCGCTTTATGAAGATGAGCCTGAAACTTGACTTGAGAGGAGGAGGAGAACATCACAAAAACAATGAAGATGAGGAGATATTTGGGAAGGAGACGTCACCAGAAAACAAAAGTGCAGAAGATGAGAGAAGATGTTAAGAAAAAAGAGCATTAAAGGAGACGAGAAAAAGAAAAAAGATGGAAAAAGGACACAAGGAAACACACACACACACACACACCACTTTTCCACAGCAGCATTTAAAGCTGTAATGACAGGCCAGAGAGTGATAAGAGACTGAGTGGAGAGGCCACTATAGCTGCTCTCCTCTCCCTGCTAACAACTGTAATTATCCAAACTCCACACTCACTACTATTGATCTCTCCCTCTGCTCCTGCCCCTCCTCCCCCAGCCACAGTGTGTGTGTGTGTGTGTGTGTGTGTGTGTGCACTGCTCGTCTCTCTCTATCTAACAGGGTGACACAGAACACGTCCCTCTCAGCAAAAGAGTTGTTCACACCTGCAGCTGTAAATGTGGAGAGCAGTGACAAGGACTTGGACAAATACATGACAGCAGCAAAACACAAATATTGGTGCAGCTTTGATGCGAAGCACATGGTGTGTGTGTGTGTGAAGGATGAGAGTGTGTGTGCGCTCTCATGTCTTCTCACACCTGGTTTGGATAACATCACTACAGCTTTGCAATGATGGAGCTGCATGAAATTCTGTGTGTGAATTTCTATCAAATATAATCATTAAAGGTTAGACAGACGTTGAATATATAATCTTCAGCGGATAGATTCTATTTTATCTTTTTAGTATTTTTCCCCACGATACTCTAAATAAATTACTTTTATTATTAAGCTGATTTGATGTCATCTTAAGATATGCATATGTCAGACTACATAGAGTATGTTTACTACTCCAACATTAATCTCAAAGATTTTGGTCTAACAACCTAACATCTCAGGAACTTTGTTTACAATTTTCTATCACATCATATGAGCAGCATCAATGGAGTTTGTTCAGTTGCCATGGAGATCGATTTGTTGTAATGTGAGCCTGAAAGATGTATGAACTACTTTCTATGTTGGCCTACAAGCAGAAAGATAAGCTAAGTGCACAGTCCCAAAATAAAGTAGTTCATGCTCATTTCTCACTTTTTTTTAATGATTCTTCTCTTCTTGATTATTAAGTATTGGAACATGCAGCCATTTGAGTAATTCATTCATCTTTCTACACTTATCTATATAATGAAGGACCATCATGTTGCTTAATATCTTGTAGTTCCCAGTGTTTAATGTACTTTATGCAAGCATTTCCACTGGTCAGTAGAAACATTAACCAGCAGAAACTAGGAAATGAGAGCAGCAGGTGTGGGAGCACCACAGCAGATAAAAATCATACTTCATGGCAGTGCATGACACAGGTGAGGACACTGTGTCGAGGGCAAATCATAAGTTCACCTACAGGTGTTTGGCTTCTGTTGTGCAAAATTATCTATTAAACCCATCAAATTTAGGCTGGCCTCACTTTTGTCACTTCTGTTCTTGTCTGAAATTTGCTTTTCTACTCCACTTTTTCCTCGCTGTATGTTCTGTAAGTCTATAACTTGTCTGGTGCAGTAGCATTAGTTGTATTTACACCTGTGCAGAAATTACCACAAGTTCAGTCGTTCCTACCAGGGGCACACTCGTGTCTGAGGGACTATTTAGCATCAGGGTTACACAGTCTCTTTCAGGTCTAAATTAATAGCAAACTATGGATGTTTTTCCACATGCATGCTCAATGTTAATGCCTAGCATTGGAAACAGTAAATGGCTGTGTTTTCATATCAAAAGGATACAATAAATTTCGGTTAGAAAGTTAACAGAAAGAGGAAAATCAGGTTGGTTCACTGGGTCAATTACTGGCTTATCTACTGAAGCCAGAAATCATCTTTACTGTAACATTTTAAACCAACAGTTATAATTGTGTTGGGATAGAAGAAACCAACCACTTTTTAGCCCCAAACTTCAAATAAAACTACAGCTAAAACAAATGCAAAAACACACATTTAAATGACTGAATAAGGACCAGAGCCAGGGTCGCAGTGAGGTTTGTTTCTGGTTAAGTAAAAAGTACTACCTCTGTATTTTAGTTGTCTAAAATAGTCCAAGCGTCCTCCTTTTGGTAACACTATGCAGCATAAATAATTATTTCAAACCATCCAATTCACATTTTTTGAGAAGATCTCCAAAACACCGCATCAGATTTGCTTCTCTGGATGGAAACACTGCTAGTGGTACTGGCCTTTTGAAGCTTTGAGAAGAGAAAGACATTAATCGTGTCCTTCCAACTAACACAGAGATAAAGACATCAGACATCTTCCTTTCTGATAGTATTCAATTTTGTGGTTTTATCATACTTCCAAAGTCACTGAAATGAGGAGATAATAAAATATCTTACTGACACTGGCCAAAAGATAAAGATAATTCTCTTTATTAACACTTAAGAAGAGACATAAAGGGAAATTAAGCTGATGAGCTTCTGCTAATATACTAACCTTGTCAAATTTTTAATAGAAGCCAAATTTTTTTCAGTGGTTTGACAAATTATTGTACTTTTTTCAAGGTGTGTTTATTTCATTTGCTTTTTGAACCTCATAAAACATTCAATTTAGCTTTTGATTTTCCTCTAAGCACATTATTTACATATGGAAACATCCTTTGCTGCTCTTTACTAACAAAAAAAAGGTAAAAACAAAGCTTTAATGTTAGCCTTTAATGAGGAACGACAACGCAACTAATAAGTCGTTAACTGAAAAGATAAAGATGAACAAAATGCATTTCCTACTGTCAGAAAGAACTGAATGGGGGGAAAAAAACGAGGAAAAAATTGAAAATGTCAAGGCTTTAAGTGTTGAAACTAATCAGGCGAGCTGTCATTATAAAGGCAAGGTTAATAGCAGCTGACAGAATCACCTTCAGCAGACACCGAGATAAGAAAAGGTCTTTTATTAGTACTGCTGGAGCAGACATACAAAAACAGGCACACATATACAGATACACAAACACTCCACGCACTCAGAATCAATGTAGGAGATCTGGTAGCCGTGCATCTCGTGTTGTGGCCATATGTGGGCCGTCAGATAGCAGCATTCAGTAGGAGGAAGGATTTACAAGTCGCGCTGTGGCCTCGACACCCACACAAAACCCCTCTTTTGTTCCCGCATCACCTGGTCCAGATTTATGACGTCCAATTACAAACTGGGATGCTTACAATATTCCCCATTAGCCTATCAAATGCTTTAGTGGTTGTTCCTTCAAAGGGTTATCTGGCCTTTCAGCAGGGGCGTAACCAATTTATGGCCCCCCAAGAAGATCTGAACAAAGACCTCCCTGGTTCTACTTTTTGTTTTACTGCACTGCTCCTCAAGACAGGTAATTAACAAGGAAGGAGTTTGTGGTTAATTTGCGAGATAATTATCTAAATTAAACTGCCTTTCGTCACACGGGGGCTCTATCGTACCCTCGTACTTGCCTGCATGCTTGCAATCTCTCCATCATTTGATGAGGGTGGTCAGGGTATTGTGCTGCTGTAGAAACAAAACCAGTAATGACATGTTCCCCTTTCTTTCCTTTTGTTTTCATCTGCTTTGTTTGCGTTTCTTTGTTTTTAGTTGGAGAAAAAGTAAATGAAAAGGGTAAAAGGAGCACAACAGAGATACTGAGGATGATGGAAAAACAAAGAAATAATGGAAGGAATCAGTTTAGTTGCACACTTTTACCAGACGACAACAGTGAACAGCACCATTAACACACACATATCTGATCTGCTGTAACTGTTATTTATCAGGTAGCTCTGAAAAGGGGGGCTGTTTGCTTCTCAGGAAGAGCTGGCTCAGGTGATCAGGTTACTGAGGCAGGACCAAGAGGGAAAATCCAAATGCATTCTGCAGGAGCAGCACCTCGCCTTGATTCAAGTTGATTTCTTGAAGCAGATTCCCATTGATTTGTAGAACCTGGTTATAGTTCCATTAAAAAAATAAATAAAAATCTTCCTTTTTTGTGATCAATACATGTGTCATTTTCTAATTAGATTATCATGCATCCTCTGCTCTTACTACATTAAGAGCCTAAAGGTGTCAACACAAACTTTCTTTCTTAAACTGCACAAAGCTGTAGTTTAAAAATGTTTGTTTTTTATGCAAAAGGCATTAAATGTTATGCCTAAATGAACTTTAAAACAAAAGCCTCAATGACTGTTTACACAGATGGTGAGAAAAGTTAAATTTATGAAGCTTTAGTAGGTTTAAATGCTTATTACTGGGCCTTTGCAAATGGATGTGTGGAGCCTTTTTTAAAAAAAAGTTATTTTTAAGTAGCATGTAATCCCAAAAACCACAAATAACATTTTTCATATATTCAAATATAAAAAGGAAAAAGGGACAGGTGCTGTGGTAGGATAAAGTCAACTAAGAAAGCCTGAATAGCAACCAGTATGCAGCATCACAGTGTAACAGGCAACCCAATCAAGATACTGAAATACATTTTAAATATTGCTATATCCTTAAAAACGGCAACATATCTATTTTAATATACAAACCAAGTCCATGTTAAGAGATGTTGTATAATATAAGGAATAAGCTCCATTCATAATGTCTTGAATCAAACTTTCAGTCTTTTTTCAACTTTTTTTTTCCTTTTTGAGGGGGGGGGGGGTTCATTAGAATTGGCCATTTCCGATGTTTTTCAAATCTGATACATCATTTGCATAAAAATGCCTGCATAGAAACTCAGCTCGTGCGGCTGTCTTACTCTCTCCATCCTCATCCATCCCTCCTCTCTTGCTCCCTCTCTCTGTACTGTATAAAAGGAGGGATGATCGCTCCCTGTCACATCTGTTGGCACGTTGCCATCAAGCCTTGACAGGAAAATAACACTCTTCAGGGAAAATAATACACTCATTCTGCCGTCGGCACTCCCAGACACATGCCTCGCTGTGTATGCGTGTGTGTGTGTGTGTGTGTGTGTGCGTGCGTGCATCTAAAAGCCCTTGCTGTTGCTGTCAACCTGAGTACAAAGGATCACTTTATATGATTAGTATGCATCTCTGAAAAACATACTGAACAAAAAGCCCGGCCCCGAATGCCGCTCCACGCCAATTAATGGATTAAGAAATTATTTTGAGGCAAGGCTTGTTGTGAGACAGCTATGATATGTGGCTGGAGAGGTATTTCTGTTGTAGTTATTGTCAGCTATAAGACCTGAATGCATTTTGATCATACAGCAGCAATATATACAACTAGACATGTTTCTTTATAGAACAAGAGCTAAAAACACATTCCTTTGCCTCATTTAAAGCAATGAAAAAGGATGGCATCCTCTGAGGAGGCTGATACAAAACATCCTCCAGCAGAGGAAATACTAGGCCAATTTACTGAGTGGATTCAAACCAGCAACCTTTAAGATCACTTGATTCAGTGCAGTTAAGAACAAAAAAAAAAAGCCTCATTGTGACAGCAGTTAACCCAAACCTGACAGCACCTTGAACCCTGAACCCTCTGCTCACCCCGGCTCCCTCAGTCCTGTGCAAACATCTGCATTTATAGATTTTGGAAAAAGCTGAAAACAAAGGCAGGAACTGACTTGGCCACAATAATGACATATGAGTTATGTATTCTTTGGTGTTCCTTTAGGAAACATATTTTTGATTTATTTATGTACAATAAGATTTGCTGTCAGTTTTATATTTACAAATATAATCAGTGGCTGTTGACTGTTTTTGGACAAAAGTGGATGGAGATTTAAAGCTGTGACCAGAAATTGTTTTGTGTTAACCGAGTCTATGAGGACCCAGTACACTAAGAAAAAATAATAATAAAAAAAAAACCTGACTCACAATGCTAATCATAGGCTCAGGGAAAATGTGTGAATTACAAGAATTGTACTTTTTAAATTCTGATAAATACATTTTTATATATATGTATATACACACACACACAAACATGCAACTGACTGCATGTCAAGCATTCATTTCCTTGTCATTTATAATAAAAGATTCCAGCCTTATGCACCAAAATTACTTATGCAATAGACCCCAAATCTAAAAAATGTTTGAGATTTCAGGTGCAAAACTTTGTGAAAATTTACTGAAACAAGTGAAGCTTCTATACACAATTCAAAAGAGTGGAAATATGTAATCAGAGGTAAAAATGCATAATTCTTTCATATGAGAAATACGGCATTTTCATGCTAGTCTTGGATAATCAAAGCCACAGAAATACCTTACCCAGGTTTTTAAAAGAAGAATAACAAGTTTAAATATGCAACATATACCAAGACAACGCAGCTCCAAAACCAATTTACCAATGTGTAATTTATTTTTAACCTTTAAAAAATAATAATGTGTGAATTCATTATAGAAACAAGGAGATCCAATACTTTTAAATTGCAGATTACGTAACTTATTGAGTTGTCAGGGCTCCTCTGCTAATTTTGTAGACTGTGAACTTGGCTGAATGAACCAGCTGCAGCACTAAAAGCAAAAATGAGCAGCTGAGCTCGATATCCTTGTCTTTGGCTCTCTGTGCTGCATGTACAGTTATTTAATGCCAAAAGGCCACAGAACTCTTGAATTTTAAATGCATAAAAGCCAATTGATTCTAAGATTACCTAAAGCTCAAGAAAAGGCCCCGGGGTGTGGTGTATAAGAATAATCCATGTTAAAAAAAAAAAAACAACAACTCGCTTTTCCTGATCTTGGTACACAGATTATTTATTTCCCCACTCTCACACCCCTTCTTTCTATATATATATATATATATATAGTTACAATACAGAGTTAGACTTACAATTGATAAATGGACAAATTGAGGACCATGCAAGACAAGTTTGATCCAAATGACCAATCAAGCAAGAACACAGCCCTCTGCGAAGCCTTGTGCACTCACTGGTGGAGCTAAAAATATATTTGTTCATGTAATTATAAATACATTAACACAACTTTCTAACGGTGTAAATGCATGTTGTGATATGTGGTCATAAAGACATACATCAGCCTGCTGATTTGTGGTTTGTCCATTATAAGCCCTGAAGAGACCTCAATTCTCAAAAACATGAAAAAAGGCAGCCCGTTTTATTCTGCTAATGCAAACAACATAGCTCCTCTAAAATCAATGTAATAGGCTGAACCATTTAATCCAACTGAATGTCTTGTGTAATGCTCGTAGTGGTGTGATGAAGGCAGCGTGGTTTCTTTATAATGAGGGGATCTGAGTAAGGAGGAAAAGCGCTGGTAAAGAAATGTATTTGCACTTACGATGCTGGTCAACAAGGACAGCTAATGAACTCTGAAAGGTAGCTGTTTATAGTAAGAATCCACCTTTACACACCTAAACTTCTGCCTGACTATGCACCGAATAATGACTTTGCAAATCATTTCGTACATCCTCTTATATTTACTGTTCTAATCACTTCATTTCGGTTGAGCTTTATGCACTTTGCAGCTTGCATCTCTGGAGCATGGACTACACAGAAATGCAGGTTAAATTATACCAAGTTTACACTCCACTGTGTGAATGTACACACTACAGGCTATTAACATAAAAGATTAAATCCACTAATGTTACAACCAATCCAACAAGCAACAGTCTTGTTTTCACTACTAACACTAATATGTTGGTGCTCTCACATCTTTCAGAGACAGAAGTCAACATCAGATCAGAGTGCCAACCGAAGTCTTTTTTTTTTTCCTAAATATCGACATTAACCAATAACTTTAGGAGGTATAAACAGTAAAACACCCCATGAAATCTGATTTTTGCTAATTGTATCTAATCCACATTTAGTAAGGATTTCAACTGTGAGTCAGAACTTTTTTTTCTTGTTCCCCATGCGTGTCAAGGCGAGTCCTCTGGCCACCCAAATCGGATTGCTGAGTGCCTTTTCCATCACTCATGACAAGCACTGATGGCCTTAAATACAGAGCGACAGCAGGGCTGTGCAAAATCCACACGGTGGAGAAAAAGAAGGAAAGCGAAGATTCCAGATACCGGATTTATTTTTAACACCAAAGAAAAAAGTGTTACCAAATGTGCTGAAAACCTTCTTTACATGAAGACTAAATGAAAAACTGGGCTGTAGAATCTAAGGAGATATTGACCTATTAGAGACAAGATGGTAATCTATTAAACTGCATTGTGTAAAACAAAATATAGAATATCAAAATAGACCATCTGCTTTCTTTGAGGGAATTAAAAAGTGTTTGGTTTTCATATAAATGCATATGTTTAACATTTAATGCATTTGAACCCAGACTACGTTTGTTGATGCATTAAAGGCAGCGAGTACCTCAGTGGCTGCTCCGTGCTGGAGGCCCTCTCTCACCAGGATCTGTTTGTCAGCTCACATGTTTACTGCATGGAGAATAAATGCAAAAAGCCAGATTTATATCACGTTAACATGGTTTGATGGCAGTCTGGCACTTTTGAAAAGATTCAGCCAGCGGGAACGCTCTAGCATCCCTGATTTTCCGCTAATGGTTTGAAATTCTTATGAATCGGTTATTTTCTGTATCTTTATATGGTATAGATACCAGTAAACGTTTACTTTATACAAATCATTCCTGTTGAAATATCAAAGCAGTTTTAAATCTCAGGTCAGAGATAACCTGAACTATAAGAGAACATTACTAAAAGACACATAAAAATGATTTTTCCCTTTGCTTGGTGCTTCAACATCCAGGTTTGTGCTGTCGTGTCTGATGT
This sequence comes from Melanotaenia trifasciata, assembly GCA_037177355.1. Classification (NCBI taxonomy): domain Eukaryota; kingdom Metazoa; phylum Chordata; class Actinopteri; order Atheriniformes; family Melanotaeniidae; genus Melanotaenia; species Melanotaenia trifasciata. The sequence continues at coordinate 10,778,927 of JBAFTB010000027.1, read as the reverse complement.
CAGATGACCAACACTTCACTGTATAATGGCTCTTGCTGAAATATAATATTTCGCACCAGTCCTGGTTTTAATGCAGCAAGCAATGATATATAGAGACATGGTAAATACACTGGCCTCATTACTCCCTACAACAATAACCCAGGCAGTGATTACCATGCACAGAGCCTACATGCGAATTATGGGAATAATCGTACTTCAATAGGAGATTAATTCTGCAGTTTTGTATAACTTTGTCACTTTTGAATAAACTATTTCAAAGAAAAAAAAACTGTGAACGCCCTCTACAAATTAAAAAAAAAAAAAAAAAAGATGTAGTATCATACTATGTGTTGACAGTACCAATAACCCAAAGTGCAGATATTATAGTTATGGCACAATTAACAAATAACAACTTTAAACATCCTCAAGTATTGTTGAGCCCAGACTTCCTGCAGGTTTTGGCCTTTCCAATACTTAACGTTCACCTCTGCAAGAAGCACACAACCCTGTCCAACTAAGCAGGCACACAGAAGAAATGAAGCTAATGATGGATCAACAGGTTGAGTCTGTGGTCCTTTTTTCCAAGCTTGTTTGGTCATCGTAGCACTGAGCCATAAAAGAGAAGCTCCATGAATGGCTTTAATGAAAAGTCGCCATATTTCCTATCAACCTACACCCATTTCTATCTTTCCACCATAAGAATCTTTTAATTTAATTCATGAATAATTAAAGATAAAAATGTGAAATTAAGATTATTCTCACACTAAAAAGCATTTCAGCCTAAAATGTCTGAATACATTATAAATGAGGGAGTAAGAACTAGTCTAATTCTTGTCATTTAAGCTATTTCTCAGTTAAATATTTGGAAGAAGTCTTGAATTTCACAAATGTTTCTTATGAACATATAACAAGTAAAACATCCCTTCTATTTGTTTTAAAGTGTCACTGTAGATCAGAAGGCCTGAAGTCAAACATTTAAAGGACCAAAATTCAAAGGTGAACCGTTACAGTCATAGGAAAAATATTTTTTATCCATCATGTAAGCCAGTTTGAAACTTTTGACTCCCATGGTCTCCTGTCAGACATTATGCTGCAGTTCCCACAACACACAGCCTGTTAGCAGAACAACAAGCAGTGGGTGGCATTTCAGTGGGTTTAAGTTTTTCTGCATGGGGTCACCTATTTTCAGTATGTACAAACTAAAATACAGCTGTTTACAGGAACACACACATTTATACAGACATTATGTCACTTATCAGTCGGCCTATATGCAGTTTTAAAGTGATTATTAGGCTCCCTCTAGTGGAGTATTTTTACACTTTTCACAGCTTTTTTTCTCTGTTTGACCCCGTGCTGTTCCTTTCTTCTATGTGTGGATTGTGCATATCATCCACATGTGTATTCAACACGAGGCTCCTAGACCAGAGTGTGTTTGATTTTCCTGTCAAAAACCCATAATTTTAGGTGTTTGGCTACTGCGCATAAAGAAAATTAACTTGATTTGCACAAGGTCCTGCTGCTCATGTGCTTTGTGTCACTGTCAAAAGAAACTGAACAAACACCACCTGCTTTTTGGCAACAGTGTAGAGCTGAGGGAAACTTCATTCAGGAGGAGCTGTGACTTTGTGTTATGGAAAAAAAGAAATGATTTCTGAAAAGAATAAAAATCCCAAACATGCCAGTTTAGATTCTTACCTGACTTTAATTATTAATATTTCTAAAGTTTGCCTGTAATAATATAAATCTAACACAAGGACACATCGTTAACTATTTAGGCTACTGTGTAAACAGATTATTTCACATTTGCACGTAAATTTTTGGTTGACTAAAGTTTTAAGGTCTTCAAGTCTTGTGTTAGTCTTTGGGAATAGTTTCACAGGCTTTTTGAAGGACTTTTCAAAGCTCTTCTTTTGTTCTGTTCCCACACTGTTGAGGTCTGGGTTCTGGACAGGATTCATCACACCTTAAGACCTTTTGCCACTGATTTTCAGTCCAGTTCTTGTGTCCGTTGGTATAACTCAGACTTCTCTCCCAGTAAGAATGGCCTCTGACAGTCATCCTTCCAGGAATACCATTTCTGATGGGGTTTCAGCAAACAGTCAATGGATCAACTGGAGGTCCAGATACATCTGTCTCAGGTCTTTACTAGACTTTTCTTCCTATTTTTTAAAGGACATCACTTTCCAGATACTGTAGATCTGCTATTTAAGACAGATAGACAGACAGATAGACAGACATTCTTTGGGAATCTCCTTGCTTGTGCAAAAACATTTCCTGTACCATTACTGCCATTTTTCTAGATTAAAATAAAGACAGACTTCTAATAAAGTGCCTAAGAATCCAGTTTAAAGTTCTTTGTTGTCTGTTACATGTAGACAACACTGGTTCATCCCTCAAGTTAACAGTTGCTTAAACTGAAAAAATACATTTCTCTTTAAATGTATGTACAAAGACTGCCAATGTCGAAAGAAACACTTTAAAAGAGCTTCAGAAAGCCCGGAGAACAGTTACTAAAGAACACTTCAAAATATTGGAAGAAAGTCTGACTACTTTGAAGCAAAATATTGACAAATGTGGGGTGGCTCATGACTTGCATAGAACTACACTGATACTGATAAAGTTCTATGGCAATACAGGCAAAAATGTATTATTTAGTGTGAAACCATTTTAAGGCATTAATAAGCTTTGGTAGTTAAGGTTTTCTTTGGTTGGGTGGCAGCTTTTATCACAAATAAACCACCAAGGGTCTTCACAGACTGCTGGAGTCAGTGAATTAGTTATATTGTGCCCTATGAGGCTGACTAGATGAGAACTAAGCACATGAAAGACAACAGACTAGATGAGACACGGGTCTGGCAAATGATGTGAAAATGATGGAAAACCCTGACCTTTAATGGCGGGACAGACTGGTCTGTCTGTTAGACTGTGCTGCCATCTAGTGGTCTAAGCAGGGATTACACCTGTCAGACATGTTTTCATTCTCATTTAGCTTTAATGTTGTAAAAATGTGTTTAAAATTTATCACTAAACCATGTATGCACTAGTTTAAATGCTGTTTGGGATTGTCAGTTAGAGAAGACAGAAGATTAACATCTTCAGGGTAAAACTCTTATTAACAGAATCATTATGTTAAACAGAAGTTTAAGTACATGTACAATATGCAAGATCATAACTTTAAAAAAGGTACATGCGTGTACAACAGCAAACTATCTGAAGTCACAAGAAGCACAGATGCAGAAATATATTGACTTTAACATGTTTTTTTTTGTTTTTGTTTTTTTTTTTGTTGTTGTTTTTTTAAGATAACAAAGGCATAAGATTTAACTTAAGCCCCATTTTACCAGCTGTTGATTCCCATTTATTTCAAAACGTTTGAAACTAAAAATAGCTCTGTGGTTTAATGCAAAGTTTGACTGCAGACGAGCCATTCGTCAAATCATCACCCTCTAAGCAAAGTGATGCCATTTAAGTTTCTGGCTTGTTTGAGATTAAGCACATTGTCTCTAAACTCCTACAGAGACCCAAAGTTCAGTAGTGAGAAAAAAAAACTGAATCTTAACCCGGAGGTGAGTTAAAAAGCACAACTGCAGCAATATGTCAGCCTTTACCAGCAACTGACATTCTGTGAACTCTTCACATTAATCTAAAACCACATTTGAGCCGTTTTCTGCAGACAATCGAGATTAAAGGTTTCTAATAAGTTAGTGTTGTCTTAGAAGCAGTTCTTTCTTCTCGTGTCTGTATGAGAATAATTGCTCATAGAAAACAAACATTTTTAATTCTTCCTAGAGATTTTTAACAGGTAATAGCTGTACAGTGTACTTTACCGAAACTTCAGTAATAATTACAAATCTCCAAGGCATGTTTTCAATTTCAAAATCCATCAATATTTCTCAGGATAGCATTTTATATTTCTTTTTTTAAAACATCTATATATGACTAATAAGCTTAAGAATCTCAAAGATGAGATGTATATGATCCAAAGTCAAACTTTCAGCGTAGTAATCACTAATCATGCAACATGGCTGACCTCACTGCAACTCTCCAGTTTTCCAGTCTGAAGCCTTCCTGCTTTTACACAACTTTTGAAGCATCCATCAGCTTTTTTCCATGTTCTCCACAGCTTAAGAGCAAGGTTAACATGATGCTTCCTTCCAAGCTGAAATATGGCCACAAGAAACACCACTTCCACATTCATAGTAGTACAAATTCAAGCTTTTCCAACCTAATCTTGACTGCAGCCCTTCTGAGATCTTCCCATGGACAAGAGGGTGTGTCTTTCCCCTAATCAATCTGTACAAGAAACACCTGTGTATGTTTTAGGATTAGTTGAGTTTGTATATTAAATTTGCAGTCTTGCTTTACACAGTCAGTCCATCATGTTTTTTGTGGGGTCATTAAGGACGCAAGGACAGATCGCATCATTATACTGTAGAAATTTCAGTTTGTGCTATTACTGCATAATTAAAATGTACTTGTCTTAAATTGTCTTAAAACAGTCTTGGGCTTTACTCCTTTCTGTATTCAGTCATGTTATTGAGATAACCAGCATTTGCTGACAATAAATGTACCATCTTTTTATGTCAGGACCTTATAAAAGTTAATAAGAATTCCAGTTTACTGAGTGCTTTACATGGAGGAGAAATCATTTGACACAACAGCCATGGTGACGTGTGCATATAAAGCTTAAGAAACTGGCAAAGTCTAATGTTTTTAACTAGAGGTTGAATAAGAACGGGATAGAGGCGAAGCACTTCATAAAATATAAAAGTTTTCCCATAAACAGGTATGTTTATGGTAAAGCCAGATCATCACAAGCAAATATTTTGATTCAAAGGCTGCAGCAAGAAAATGTCAGTTTTCTGAGGGTAGTTCAATAATCTATTGTTTACAAATAAGTTATTCATTTTCACTCAGTTTTCTTATTCAACTGAATGGACTTTTACCAGCAAAACTAGCCTAACAGCTGATTTACCACATGGTCAAAGAACAGAGAAGTCAGTAGATACACAGTCTAAAATATGTAGAATTATCACGACTAAATGTTGCCAAGTTTCAATGCACAACTTGTTAAGCGACTAATCAAAATGCTATAGTAACACTACTAAGCTTGAACCTCACCACAGATGATTCAGGCACATCTCCTGGAGAGAAAAATAAATAAAAATCTACTGGAACATAAACCATGGAGAATTTACCCGTACTACAAAGTAAAAACAAACAAAAAAAAGTATACACATTTAATTCCCAAACTATGTGGTAAATTTAAAGTCGAAGAGCTCAATTCTAATGTTGAGCAATCAGACCAATGAATGTTAAACAGCCTACTTTGACATATTTTCTCTCTTATCTTTTCTCTTGCTGTTTCTGAACTACTTCTCCCAACTCCATGTACACCAGTTATGCTCATAATAAATGTGCAAACACTGGTCTCACACATTTCATAGAATCAGACTTAAACAGAAGCCTTGACATGATTTTGGCATTTGACAGAGTATTTGTGATTCTTCCTATAAATCAGACATGCCTTAAAAACTGAACTAAAGAAGTTAGTGGTTCTACAGAATGAGGGAAATGAGAAAGTACCAAAAATCTGACAAAGCTGCACTTGCAACATATTTGTTAAAAAAAAATCTTTAATGTGTTATGTAAAACTACTGCTTTAACATGCTACATGTTTTTGCTAAGGCAGGCAAAAGGATTTAAGAAGAAAACATGGTACCTTCTTGCTTGGGCTTCTTCCTACTCAGGAAAGTTGTGTCAAGACCTTGACACAGGGTGTCCGGAGCTGCAGTCACCATCACACCAACTTCACACAGCTGTGATAATGGTTATATATGCAGTAAATATGTGATAATTACTCCAATGGATGACACTATAAATGAGTTTCCTTTCAGAAAAGGTAAGTGTAGCTTTGTCGAACCTACAGCCCTGAAATGCCCAGAATCCTCCATGACTTTAAGACATAGTCTTTGCTCAGCTGAACTCTGAAGTCATCCCATCTTGAGAGAGCTGGTGACATTTCAACCAGCATCACTTAATTCCCAAATCTTTCCCATCTTTTCACTTCTACCGATCTGCATAATTAAGCATAATTAAGCAGCGCATCCAGAATCTAGGGTGGAAGATATCAAATCCAGAGTCCCTTTCACAAAATCCAATCAGATGTTAGCTGACCACGACCACCTGCTGTGGAGTTCATCTTTTCCAAGTGGAAAGTCAAAAAGGTGTGACGCAAATGAAGGGATGATTGCAGACGGAGAGAAGGCTGACAGAAAGACAGGTAAAGCACGGAGAGCTGAGAAGTTGAACATCCTCCCATCTCGCAGCCAGGAGGGTGAATGAAAGTCTGCCTCTCTGCCTCCTTTTATACTCCCCGTCTCTCTTCCCCTGCTGCCTCACTGTGGCTTTTACCCTGGCTTCAATGTGTGTGTGTGTGTGTGTGTAAAGAGAGAGACCTCTTTCAGAGCAGCAGGAATATATTATAACCCAAACAAAAGAAGCCAGCTTATTGTTTATGAATTACCAGCCTTCCAAAGCCAACAAAGGCCCCTATTTTCATAGAAAACTCCATTTTCATTTCAGCTCCATTTGATTACCAGAGCAAAGAAAATAAAAAGGCCTCTCCGGTCGCCACGTCCCAAAGGGATTCATTCCTCCTTCTTTCTCTCTTTCAGCTACATTGAAAAGGTTTCTTTATTGCTTTCTTTTCAGGAGCAACATCACATGGGCTTTTAGGAGTAAACCACTGACAAAAAATTAATGCTTGGCTATTTTGTACAATAGCAGAGCCTGGAAAGAGAGGAGACCTGTGTTGTCTCTGTCATCTTTCTTTCCCTTTTCTTCTGCTCCTTTCTGCAACTAGAGAAGTAAATTGCAGGGGCTGAAAATGAAAGGCAAGGCTTTGAAGGGAAAGAGGGAAAGGAAGAAGGAGACAATGCAACAATACAAGTAAATAGAAATAATCATTGGCTATTGAACACAGTGAAGAGACAAAAGTACTGTACAGCCTGAGAGAAGTTTGAATACATGTCTGCTGTAGAAGTGGCCCGTCACAAAACAGATACCTGTTGGATCCATGGCCAGAGACAATGCAACCCCTTTGGTCCGGCGTCATTTCCTTCACAATGGGGTTGTCAATTGTACACATGAGCCATCTCTACGAGACACAAGCAGGGATAATGTTTGGTTCACTGCAAAACTCAGATCTGATCTTTACATTAGCTCTTTAATATTTTATTGACTTCTTACCAATTTCCCAGAAAACTGACATTAACATTTATCTTTCAACTACTAAGAAAGTATTATGCTGATTTGAGGGTAAAACCGATTTTCTTAAACTGAAGACTTTTTTTTCCTTTCCCAGCTGGAAAAGCTGCATACCTGCTAATCATTTAAGGTTAATATGGAGCATACAGTTTACTGTCTATTAGAGATGCACGATATTAGTATATATATATATCGGTATTGGCTGAAATCGGCTTTAAAATGAAATATTGGATATCTGCCGTTCCACCGATGAAATAACAGGCGCTGGGAGAACAGTTTTAAATAGGATAGGATGTGCATTTCTTACCTACTTTGTTTAAAAACTATTCTCATGAGTCAAATTCTACATAATACAAGTTAAATCACAAGAAGTGATTTTTTTTTTTAAAAAAAGCTTTTCTTACATCTGCATTTCAACAGGCCAAAGTGACAAAGAGTATGAGGAATATTACTGAATTTTAATTACACAACAGCAGAAACTAGATATCTCTGCAACCAATACTGATATTGCTTCTTGGCCAATGGGTTGTAAAATATTGGCATATCGGATATTGGCTAAAATTCCAATATCATGCATCCCTACTGTCTATGAATCAGCTGTAAAATATCATGAATGTGGTGCATTATTTCATTCATTATGCAAAGTTCAATAATCACTGTTTTGATCTGTTTTTTTTGTTTTGTTTTTTTCATGAAACTCTAATACTTAGCTGGTGGGTTGCAGCTGGTTTTTGCTAAACTCCATTTTACTCTCTTTTGTGCTAAAACTAACTGCCTGCTCAAGCCAAACAGAAAAACAGACAGACTACACCACAATATAAAAGTCAGGCACTAAGCTGTTACATATTTACATCGTCTTTACTGTCCAAATATTTTTAATTGATTAATCTAACTTTCCTATAAACAGTTAAGAAATTGGTTTAAAGGTACAGTGTGTAAAAATTACTGACATGTAGCACTTAAGATAGGCACGGAAATCACTTCAAATGGCAAGTAGGGCGATTAATTGAATTTAAATAACAATTCCTATCTGTGTTTTCAACAATCATAAAAATAAAAGGATCCAATTATTTTTGTCCTTCGCAGTTTCCTCTTGTGCTGCAGATTCCTCCCACAGCCCGAGTCGCTTTGGTTTTATTCAGAGTGAGTTGCAAACACCTCGCCAGCTACGGGCTGGACACACGGGAGGAGACGTCGCTCCTTTTCCATCATTTTCTGTGGAACTTGCGCGATGAGGCGAAAATCTCTACCCTCCTCCAGCCAAACGACAGGCAACATTCGTGCATGTGAAATGTTGCGCTCGTCCACGCAGACATGCACACGGGGGCTTGTGAGGCGACCCAAGAAAATAAGAAAATGTAAAATTTTTGTGAGTCGCGACTAAATAATCCACCAGCTCCCAGAGACACGGAGACACAACAAATGTTATAAACAAACAGAACCTTTTTCTCAATTAACACAGTGAACAACCCGGGATTTAAGAAACTCATCACTGCCATCTCAACACCATGTTAGTGGAGAGCCCTGGATGATGGGGGGTGAGGGTGGACGTGGCTACAGTCCAATGTTTCACCCCCGCTACGGACCTGTGGTCAAGCCGCATCATAGAGTCGTATATGAATGTCGTGCTACATTTTATTGCCGTGGATTTCAACGTGAAGACAAAATGTCTCTAGACTCATTTTTTCCAGATCACACCAGGCAGACCATAGCTGCTGGTCTGAGACAAACTACAGCTATGGGGACCTGGTGGAAAGAAACTAGTCTGGATTCTCTCTCTTTCTCTAATCGTGTTAAATAATTGAGATCTCAATTTCAATCAAAATAATCGTGATTATCATTTTTCCCATAATCAAGCAGCCCTAATGGTAAGCACAGTTGTGAATGGACGGTGGCTGTCAGTGGCCAAAATTCTTCCAGACGAACATGTTTTCATCTGCGAGTGGATCCACTGGCCTCAGGTGGAGCGATGGCTGCTCTACATGTGTACCATCAACTTCTATGGTCCTTTTAAGATGTTCCTTAGCTCAAACTGTTTTCTAGCACCTATTTTTAAAAAAGCTGGTACTGCAGTTTTAAAGCTCAGAGGGTTCTCACTTCTTACACAGTTGTTTGTCCATTCAGAGACACCACAGTAAAATGGTTGCACAAATACAGCAGCTGTCTTGTATGTGGACCCACAACGAGTAGATAATGGCTCATTCTAAGAGAATGACAATAAAACTGGTCTTTTAGCAGAGATACCAATAGAATATATATAAATATATATTTTTTCTGTCACTGACTATTGATTTTTGTTCATGCTGCACCTTTAATAAGCAATAAACACACTTTCTCTGTTCAAAACATTTTCATGGTACAGCTTCACTTGATCCAAAAACAACAACCTACCATGCTACAATATCGGCAAACAGATTACTAAAGGCATCGATATGACATTTTTTCTCTTTGTGGTCTCATTGAATTTACTTCAAGTCAGCTTACATAACGATCTATTTATGTCCTGCACTGCATCCACATAACAGAGCGACTGGAAAGTTCAAAGTGGCCAAATTAAATCTGACTGTACGACTAATCACTAATCAATGTAAAGCCATATTCAGTTAGCAGCACAAAACTGTGAAACCATTCTTTACATGGACTGTAGTATAAATAAAGGTTGGTGGTTTCATATGAAGCTGATCCTTCAGCTGCTCCATCTCTTGACGATGCTTCCTACTCGCCATAATTAAGAAACATCTATTCAGTGAAGTAACATCTCCTTTAGCAATTCTGCCTTATCTGATTTTCAAAAGGAAAACTTTATGGGCAATTAAAATCATACATTAGAAATTATGCAAGAAATGGCAACAAAAAAAAACAAAACAAAACAAAAAAAAAAAAAAAAACAGCCAGCCAAGGCCAGCTCATGTATACTGTGTTGACAATGCAGTTAAAAGATGTTGTCATGTTATGAAATAGCATCATACATTCATTGCCACTTATGTCCACGTTTACAAATTTAATGTAGTTTTTTTTATTCTTTTATTTTTGGTGTTGTTTTGTATACATATTAAAGGATTGTGATCCAGCAACAAGCAGGCAAAAACAACCTACATAAAAGTAATTAATTAATGGTGGAAATATTTCAAGAAAAAACTGCACAGCCGGGATAAAACTGCCACACACGCAGCATTCTCTACAAGTGTGTCAGCAAAACATGATTTTGCATGAATGAAATTGCAGTTAACCTACTTTTAACAAGCGCTGCATGTTAAAAGTGAGCAAGCAGTTTCATAAATGTTAACAGATATTTTGACAGGTAGATGTAGAAAACTGAAGGCTATGTAGAGACATATGAGCATTGAGCTCCAAGCAAAATCCAGAAAATCCCTATTTTGAAAAGAAAAAAGGCATCATGTCGGCACACGTTGACTGTTAACTTGTGGATGCTCTTTCATCTCTCACTTTACCTCCTTTTTTTTTTGTCCTCCTGAATGAATATTTGGCTCGAGACAAAAGGTGAACTAATCAATTATTCCTCTTGCAGGGCTTGGGTGCTGTTGTGAAAAGCGTTGACATTTGAGCTTTCCAGAAGACATCTGCAAATTTATATGCCTTCCATTGTGTGAGGCAGCCCGCCTGTATCAAAGGCTGTAAAAGGCCTTGTCAATTTCGTAGGGACAACTCCACAAAGACTCCTTTCTTCTCTGTTGTTATGGGAATAATGCTTTTCACTGGTGTCCTGCCAAAACCTCTTGGCAATCTTGCCATGTGATGTTATTGATTGCATTGATAACAGACATCTCTACCATGGAAACCATCAAACTGATGCATTGTGAAACATCACGCATGCATATTTGGTGACTAAATGCAAAACAGCCTTATCAATCAAGGCTTTGCACAGAAAACCTGTGTACAGTAGATTATTCTTCCACATTCTACTGCCACCTACAACGTTAGTTATCACAGTTAAATATAACTCACTTCTTACAAAGTACATTTATTATAATGTACTTTGTATAAAATCACCACAGAGTTTTCTTGGTTCTTAATTTACTTCTAATAGTTAATCTAATGTGGTTAATTATCATAAGCCATCTGCTAAATACAGTACAGTACAGGAAAACAAAGATCTAACAAAATTAACTTAATTAAAAAGAACTACATATGATTCACTCTCTCTGTAGGCAGCATTTAAGAAGTGAACATGTAGAAAAAAAATATGAATTTCAGATGAGAAAAGATGTATTGTACCAGATTTAGACACCGGCTAATTTCCATCTGCGATCCCAGGGCAGGTAAACAAATAAAATACAGTCAAATTAAAACAATATAAATGCCATTAAACAAGCAACAACCCACTACAATAAACTCATAACTATAAAAATGTAAAATTAACCTAGTCCCCTATTCAGTTTCTAATCCAGTAGATTTAATAACTATCAAAATCAAATGATTAATGGTAATAAAAGAATAGGGAATATAATTATACACTATAAAGTGGGCAGTCTGAATGTTACAGTGCATATTTTTTAAATGCTCTATAAATGAAGATGGTATTATAAAGCTTCTGTCATTTTTCATTCTTTTAAACGCATCACTTCAGCCAGTCAAATCTTTAGTTTAATTTAAAAACAACAAAATAAGGGGAGTTTTGAATGTTTTGAAGATAGAACCACAAAGACTTGATTAAAAGTCGTTGCTTTTTAAACCACATCTTATCTTAGCTGCTGATGTCTGAAACTGACCGCAACCTTGACGTTATACAAAAATACAAAACCACAAAGAAAAACAAACGGTGTATTTAACTTACATTTACTGTTGACGTCCAACTTCCTTTTAAAGTCCTGTCTTCGCTGCTTTTGTTTTCAAACAGCTGCATTAGCAACAGCTGTTAGCAGCATTATAAACGCTGGAAAAACGTTAACACTGATGTGAGCTTTCTCTCACAGCTGTTTGTTAAAATATCAGGTTGATATTTCCTGTATTTTGAAGCGTGTTTAGTGTGTGAACTGATTTTACAACTTACTTTAAAAGTGTATTTTCCTACGAGGTATCCATGTCCCGGGACCGTTTGAAAGTAAAACTGATTTTAATCAGAGGATGTCAAGTTTCACCTGCGTTTCTTTTTCGTGAGGCTGCAATACCCATCTTCACCACTATGACTTAATAACATTAAATAGCCTTCAACATGTAGGGGGGCGCTGTTTCACTCGTTTGAGGAAAGTCGGTACATACAGAAGAAGAAGTGAGAAAATTGATGAAACACTACTGTTCAAGAGAGAGAAAAATTAACATTGAACATTCAGTAAATTTGTGTTCTTTTGTCATGTTAAATAATTATGTTTATATGTTCTTTAATCTCTGGGAATCTTCTCAGTTTTTCCAGCCTCCAGAGGTCTGGAAGAAAATGTTTTGACATTTACAAATATTTAAAAGAATTTAAGTCATGGTTGCAAGACGTGTAACAGGATATATATTTTTATTATAATAAATAAACAAATGTTTAATTATACTCCCATATCAGTTATATCAACCATTTATTTCCTTTTGTTAGAATAAAATGGCAAGCTGCTAAAAGTACAATTTTACTGTAACGTAACCAGCTTTAATCTATATAAAACTTTATTTTTGATGACAGGAATAGTTTCTATTGCTGATGTACAAACAGCAGCTGCACCGCACTTCACACATCTCACATCTTATTAGTGGCAGTGCAGGTGCCAGCAACCTTTGAATAAGCCCTCCACTCCAGTGTAAATCTCTCATTGTTCAACTCGCAAAGGTGGTGAAGTGTACAACAAATCTCCATTATGTTGGAATAACAAATACACTGCAGTCCTTTCTTGTACTGAGATATTTCCACCTGCCTTTCAGCCTACAGAAAGCCTCTTCTACAGCACAAAGACCACCAGTAGCTCCGAGATTGTACAGTTTTTGACTCCATGCCAGCTGACAAAAGTCAAGAAAGGGTTTCAACCACTTGTGAAGTGTGAAAAAAGGCCCAAACAATAAAAGGTTTGACTTCCTCATAAAAACTCTAACAGAATTTTCCCCATCAGAACAGCCAGTGCAGAACATCCCGTTGCCATCAGCAACCATTTGAAGAATGATGGAGTGCCAGCCTTTCATGCTGTAGAAATCTGGCACTGAGGAGGTTTTCCTATGGGGTTGCGCAAACCACCAATTGCACCAACACACAGAGGGACCCCAAATCTCTCCTCAAAATAGTCTTGTCATCTCAGCTTATCTTTGATGGGTATTTAAGTGAGTTTAAGTTCAGTGTGTGTTATGAAAGTCATAAAACTCTTGGAAACATAGACAAACAGAGGTCACAATAAATGCAGCAAACTGAAAAATAACAGGAAATTTACTCAGTACAGACATAACTTTTCATTTACAAAGATCCAAATCCACTGGAGACAAAGATTCAAGATTTTATTCACCAATAGACAAATGAGTGAAATAAATAGAGGGATCACATTAACTATTGCAGTCATCTTCATTACTCTAACACATCAGAACATGTAACAAATTTACATCAGTCAGCTTCAGATAAATACATACGTTAAAGCCGATAACTGGCATACTGGTTTATATAACTTCCATCAGTGCGATCCTAGTTTCAGTGTTGTCGAATTTACAGTTTAAAGCTGACAACAGAAACAGAAAAACATGTATTTATGTTGTTTTGCTGTACAAACCAATCAACCAGGTCAAGTAGAAAATAAGTGTTACAAATGAAAACCACAGTAAAAACATAATAAAAAGATTAAGAAAACATTTTGAAGTTGCACATTGACATTATAAAAAACAAATGTCCCAGTATAGTATTGCTTTGACTTTTGGTTTTGACAAAGAAAGAAAAAAAGAAAGACTACTGAGCCATTTCATCCTGAACGTTACGACTTAAACGTGCAAAATCTGGAAATAATTTAACTTATACAGTACTTTGATTAATTTGAGTCCACAGCTTAGTGTTAGTTTGGTGGTTTAATTAGAGTGATTTTAAGTGACAAACCAGCAATCCCTGAATGCAAGTGTGGGGTTTGTGTCACTTTTCTCTTACAGTATATATGTAATTTATTCTGAATAGATTCAAGTCACAACAAATGTGATTCATTGCATTGTTTTAATCAAACCTTTAAAGTGTTTCTGAAAATCCTAATATAGAAAACAGGAGGAACAAGTTTGCATTGCCACAAGTTTTATAAAAGTGTTGAAACAAATGTGAGTCTGTAACATAGGCAGTGATTGAACTGGCATGCTGTCACCTTGCCACTGGTCACAGATGTGTGACGGGTCTAGCCCAGATGTGTGACGGGTCTAGCTCAGGGATGGGCAAAGGCAAGGACAACAGTCCTGCAGGTTTTGGATATCTCCTGTTGTAGCACACCTAAATCAGATTAATGGGTCAACATATTTGTTGATGAGTCCTCTTTTATTTGAATCAGGTGTGTTGCAGGGAAGCAGGGAAACATCTAAAACTTACTGGACTTGAGGACCGGAGTTGCCCATCCCTGGTTTAGCCCTTTTTTCCTGGGTGCCCCAATCGGCAATTTCAGGTCGTCAGCCAGCAGCAATCACTAATCACTGGGTCCCTGTGAAGCTTTGGATTTCTCATGAAGCATTACTCATTTATTTTATAATAACGTTGTTTGTGAAGTATTATAATATGAAGAGAAGTATCATAAATCATATTTTGGCAAAAATGGGTATTATCACATTAAAACCTCATATAAACCATAGCAGTCAACAGCTGGTATTTGGGAACAGTTTAGAGTTTAACAAATATAAATTTCCTGATGTATTTTGAAAAGAAATAGACAAACAAATAATCTTAATTCATATTGAGGCAATAAATAATGGAGAAAGGATGGTGCAGCAGAAAAATAAATAAATTATTTCCCTGATTGGCCTTTATAATGACCACTGATGACCAACAGAATTAGATTAGAGCTCATCTTTTTAGGTCATGTTTAGCAGAACTAAAATACTTTTCATAAGCTCTCACTCGGTAACTTATGAATGTAAAGGCTAACTTATTAGAGCAGAAGCACACACATTCAGACAACCTCCACAGGTTTTATTTCAAGTTACAAAAGAGGTTCCTGGGCTTCACAAATTTAACTAAATCTGCATTGAACAGACTTTGCTCAGGAGGCAGTGCAGCAGCCCAGATGCTTGGATTTTTATTACTCTACAAGGCCATACTATATCACATTTTATGTACTTCTAAATATTGCATTGATTGATTATGAAGTTTTAAATGGATGTTAATCTGGAGCTAGAAACTTATATCATTTTAAGTCCTGAGAGCATCTGACAGAAAAAGTAGTTTACTGGTAGGAACACTTAATTTGAGAAACTGGATAATATTATCTAACCTTTCAGTTAATTGAATCAGATCATTTTGTAAAAGTTTTGGTTTAATCCTCCAAACATTAATTTAAATTGAGTGGAGAAATAGTCTAAGAGTGCAACTTCCAACACGTCTATTCACTGTTTTGATTCTTTTGCAAATCCTGAGCAAATTTCCATCACAGCTGCATTAGTTTTCAAAAGATAATAAGAAGATTTTATCAATTTTTCATTAGACTGAATCTCATGAGGCTGAATATAAGTGCTGGTTAATTTAGGTTTCATTTAAAGAAGCAGTACAACCAACTTTATAATTAGCTTATGACTTATTTTAGGTGGGGCCTCTATGATTTACTATTTGAAACTGCATTAAAATAGTTTTTAATGAAATAAAGCGTCTGTGTTTTTCTATTTAAATGATATTTAAATGACATACTGCTCGAGTGTTTCCTGGAAAATGTATAGGTCATGTTTTCATGCACCAGAACAGTAAAGAAAACACTGTCCTTACAACAGTTGATTTCATACAAAAAGTGGCATAAGTAACAAAAGCATTATTAAACAAGGAAGTAGTGATTGTTCTAAACGTAGCTAATTTGGAGAGAAAAGAAAACGTATGGCAGATAATGATGTCTTCATGCTTACCAGCTTCATGGCTTCACAGCGTTTTTGTCTGTTGGGATGGATTCGCTGATGGCTTGCAGGCATTTCCTCTTGGTCCACAGTTTGGCACATGGGTCACGGTCAGACTTAAACTAAAATCAATGGATGGATGTCGAAGAGCAGCATGAACTCTTTGCATCGTCCGTCCACATGGCTTGAATGTTTTTGGTCATTTAAAAGTCCGAACTGGTCCCTGGTTTGGATATATCTTGATTTCAGAGGTTAGTCTCATCCCAGGTTGGGTCGTTCATGTTCTTCAGAACTCTCCTGACGATCCTCTCCAGCTCTTTTCTCGCTCGCTGCTCTTCCTCCAGGGTCCTCTTTATCCTCTTGTTGTCCTGAATAAAAGAGTGGAAGGAGAAGAGAAGAATTTAAGTCAAAGAAAGGAAAAGTGACAATATCGAAGAAGTGCTGTACTTGCTATTATAATAAACTCGATGTGTTGTCACCATATTTTAACATCGTCATAAGTGTTAAACTTTTATCAGTTTGCAAATTCCAACATTGCGTTTCCTTGGTTACAAGTATGTTTTTCATGGACACTTTTGAAGTCAGGTGATGTTGTAATTGTCTTCACAGAACTGGGAAAATGATACAGGCACCAACTCTATGACATTTTAGTGCATCCTGGTCCTCAAGGCCTGTTGTCCTGGAGGTTTTACAAGTTTCCCTGCTGCAACGCACATGATTCAGGCTTATGCAGAGCTTGATGTCAAGTTCTGCATGAGGCTGCGAATTACCCATTGATTTGAGTCAGGTGTGTTGGAGCAGGGAAACTTCTAAAACCTCCTGGACAACGGTTCTCGAGTATCAGGACTCCATGTCTGTAGTTCATCACTTTCAAGAGTTCTTCACACCTCAAAACATCTTTCCTACTTAAGACTGAGGTTTACCATCATCTCCAATCTGCAGCTACTGTAAAAACATGTCATTATTAGCAGACATTGTCTAATGAATGGCTTTCTTTTCTAAATTATATAAAACATCAGCCTCCTTCCTGTAGAATGTCTAAATACCCTTAAAAAAAGAGTGTGGGTTTTTTAACCTAATTTCAAACCTTTAAAAAGATATTTAGCAGAAAACTGATGACAACAAGAACATTTTTTCTGTAATAAAAAAAAAGAAATAAACTTGCCTGTTTGAGCTCCTGGACTTCATCTTTGAGACTGTATACAGTGTCCACCAGACTTCTGCACGAACAAAACAACTCATTGTTACTTTAGCAAGTCATTTTAAACTGTTAATCTATATTTTACTGTTATCAACTTGCATATTCATCATCACCTTGGCTTTCTTAAAAAATCTGTTTGTATTTTGCTTCACTCACACTAAACCAAAAAGCAGGATTAACTTAATAAATCCACCTCTGCATATAGAGAAAAGACCTCACTAATGAACAGAATTGTGGAAGTATTTGCCGTTTGGGGTCTACCCGCAGTGTTTTCTGCATTGGTTCAGCTCTAGTCTTTTTAATCTCCATATTATTTAAGATTTCTGATGAGCATCTTATATGCACAGTACATTTTTACTTGTGGTTTGGATATAAGGACAGTTTGGGGTTTTTGTGAGGAGGAGTAAAGATGGCTGCATTTACAAAGTGTCCGCTGGATGATCAGGATAATGAGAGAGCAGATGAGGTGAAACACCTGTGAAATCATGTAGAAAGGGTTACAGATGCAATAAGTACGTGATTTTAAATGCAGCGGTACCTATCTGCTGACACTCGTGCAGATGAGAGCATCACTTTCCTCCGCCAGTGTTGTTCCGTCACACATTCAGAACTGTTCATCTTTTCAGTTTCAGAGTAGATCTGCCATCAGATTCAGTAAAATTCTTTGTCTATTTTATTGTTCTTGTAATAAATTAATATCTTTTTGATTGATATTTTTGACTGGTTTCATTTTTTTACTTTTTTTTTTGCTTAAACAAGATGTTCAAAATGAATTAATCCTGTATATTTCTACATGTCTTTTCTTTTTACAACACCCAGAATAAGTTATCCAAAATGAACAGATAATATATTTGATTTCGGAATCAAAATGTCAGAAAAATAATGAACATATAAACATATTTTCAGCTTGATGAGTATGTCTTCATCCATCCGCTGGTAAAATGGCTGCATGAACATTTAATAATCTGTAGTTTTGAACTAATGACGGCTGCAGGACCTTCCACCAAACACCAGGTAAACACTGACGTCTGAAACTGAACTTCAGTCGTCGTTCAGCGCATTGTAACCATCTAAGTTATTAATAGTTAGTCTTTCTGCATCGTAACGACTCCTCACAGCTCTTGCAAGCTTATCATGTTTTAGACATGTTTTTAACAGTTTACTTATGAGAAACCTGAAAGTTTAAGCATGAACAGTAGCCGGGTGCCCCCAAAATGGCAGAGAAAGCTGCTGTGACGCCACATGTGTTTTCTTTATAGGCTGCAGATGATCCTCTGTTTTAGCAAAACATAATTTGTATGTAATAAAGATAAGTTATGTTTTCACAAGCAAAAATATTCTCACCGTTCCTCCACTACAGTCTGCCCATTGCTCCGAGTTTCCTCAACAATAATCTTTTCCTCTTCTGGGAACAACATTTGAACATCCTTCCTGCTGGAGCCTGAAAAAACGATTGCAACGTTAATAGTTGTTGGCAAAAAAAGACATTTTCATTTCATTTGGGAAACATAAATGAAAAGAGAAAACTTGCAAACTAAAAGTAAGCAAACACCTTTGTGCTCTCAGAGGAGTCTAAATATATTTGTCAGAGTTACATGGCTAGAAAAGGTTGATAACATTCTTTAGCCATAAATCAGGTGTGTCTTCTGTCCCCTATGTATTGAAGTGTCTTATTTTCTTATTTTTCCACAAAGCATCAAATAAAAAAAACAATATAACGTCCTGGAAATGGCAGTAAGCACATCTATTTCAATGAGGAAAACAGTACGCAAAAGACACTGTGTATGCATCATGTAATATTTAATTAAGTCATTTTCACTAAGAAAAAAAATACTTCTCTAAATTGAGAAGTGTTTGTGCTATTGTTCCTCTAATGTAATATCAAATTGGAAAGTTCCTAATTTCTAAACCAAACTATAAATAAACCATGAAAATATCAGAAGAAAGCTTAGTGTAAAAACCTGCTGAAGGCACTAAATTAGATTTCTCTGTACACTTAACTGGCTAATGTGTTCACCAACCACAGTCAGCTTGCTTTGTTTGCATGCAGTCAAACACCCACTTGGCCATTAAAACAGAGACATGTGCTTACTGAAGCTTACTGAATACGATCATGCCTGGCACAAAAGATTAACAACAAAGCACTCAAAAGCAGACACAGACATACAACACAAGTGAAAGGGTTGAAGTGACATACCAATTTACATACACACACATCTGTCACTATAGTAAACTAATTGGTTGCCTACATATTAAAGGGTTGCAACACCAATATCTTACGAGAAAACGAGGCAGTTCTGTGACTATGGGAACTCCAGATACTGTCATAATCCGAGTCTTCTGACTGGTCAGAACATGGCAGGTTGCCAGGGATACCTGCCACAGTAAGCCCGGTGTCAGCCAGCACGTGGTTGTGCATGAGGTCAGTTCCTTGCCAGGCTTTACAGTGTTGTAAGGTACAGGTGTACAAGTGTTGGGTAGTATAGATCACACACAAAATATGACAATAATGACAATGCAAGGATAAATAAATAATAAAAAAAGGGTTGTGTAGGATAAATGATTGGAAATAGAGGGTAATAAAAGAAGACACAAATAGAAGGGATGATGATGATAAAATCAATAGGGTTTAGAAATAAGACAATAATTGGAGGTTGAGGAAAGCAGATAAATGGTAGTAAGACATAAAAAGAGAGAAGAGAGAAAAACACTGTTAGTGAAGAAAGCAGAAGAAACAGTGATTTGCAATAAGACAAACAGTAGCTGTGAGTTGAAGCATGTGTGACTGAAGAGCTTGGGTGCTTATTGTGTTCAAACTCACTTGAGTTGAGAGTCTGTCGTGTCTTGGCACTGGTACAATATGCCTCAATCACTTTCAGTATCTGAGCGTCCTCCTCCAAAGCTGCTGTACCTGACACGAGGAGAAGACACGGGTATGAACGGATAAAGGGAAGTAAAATTCTCACCCAAATATTGGAGACTTGCAGCCACCCACTAGTAAAGAAAATCTACGGTTGTCTACAAGACTGAATAAAGAACGTAACTATAACAGATTCGTTTTAAGAATGAAAAAAGATGCATGGGTAATTAAACATGGTTTCTACAAGTAAAACAAAATGTGATGCCATTGTTTAACCGCGTTTGTCTGAGAATAATCAGTTGATTATTTTTCATTAGCTTAAACTAGTTTTGATGCTGCTTCTATGGGCTGTTTGCTGCTCACCGTCTTTAATGTTCTGTAACAAACTCAATTCATGACATTTTTTTCCTTTTAATTGATAATACTTTATTCTAATGTTCATATTTATGACATTACACCTCATCCTTTTTGATATAACCAAGTAGGAAATAGTTTAAAGAGTATATTTCCCAACACCTATGGTAAAGATAACACAAGCAGTTGTAATTTATGGATCATTATGTAAAATCTTTCTACAGTTTTGTAAAAACCTGACTAAAGAATTTTAAAGTTACATGATTATTTTTATTAAAAATTATGTTTTTATCAGCATCTAACTACTTTGCGTTGTTGTCCTTGTACACATGAGAATAGCCATACTACTGCCATAAAAGGCAAGGACAAAGAGTATTATTGAGAAGATAAGGAAAAATTGGTAGGTTTGCACATTATTGCTTCTTTTTAAAGTGTTTGAGTCAGTTCCATATGCTCAAAGTCACGGGGTTGCAGGTTTTTTGGGACCTTTGCTTATTTACATTTGATCAAAATAAGTATTTTGACTAAACAAGCATAAATTGCTGAGTTTGTCTTCCTTGAGCAGTATGTCACATGCTGCAGGTTGCATGCCAAGACGCCCAATGTGACAACACAGGACATATTTGCTTGGGTGTCACAGTGTTTTTCACTGTGGATTTGCTGCGTTCAAGGACCTAAAAGCTTCAAAGCTTCTTTCTCCACTGACTACTCTGATACAACGGAGGGGGGAGTTTTATTTCATTCAATAATATAATTATCGTTGTTGACCAGGTGGTCAGTAAAGTCAGATTGTTTGGGGCTTTTTTTTACTAATACTGTCACTTGTTTTGGACGTGTTTTCACAGATCTGGTATCTTCTTTCCAATTTCTTACACCACGATGGGTAGATGGCAGTTGAGATGATTGCTTCCTTTAACTTAACCACTACTTGTTAGAAAATGTTACACAATGAAGTTTATCAAGGATAGCTTCTTTCTTCTTTTTACAATAATGTTTTTCTATCTCTTTGAACTGTGTTGTACTTACTCTTTCTGACAGTGAAGTCTTCCTCTGAAGGCTTCCTCTCAGGCTTCCTCTTAGGGAGCAGCTTCTTCATGTTCTTAGGACTTTTATTCATGTCCTTTTAAAAGATAAAATACAGAGGAATAAAATTACTTTCAGCATAAATATATGAACACTGATATTTGCTCACATTCTCTGACAAAATAATTTGTGTAAGTGAAGGTATTTTAAGAGTTTTAAGTTTAATCATTTTAAGAGGTCAGTGTTCAGCACCTCTTTGAAGCAGAGAGCAGCAGCGGGTCGGAGAGGAGGAGCAGGGCGAAGGCAGCTCTGGCTCCAGGGTTTGGGGGTGCTTGGTGGCTCCAGGGGCCCCCACATAGGACTGCTACTGTGGCCAATCCCATATGAAGAGGCATGAGGCAGGGTGTGGTAAGTGTTTCCACTGCTCCCCCCACGAGATTCTGAGTGTCTGGATGGAGTGATGGGGTGGGAGGGTAGCTGAGAAGTAAAGGGCAAAGAAGGGAGAACAAAAGAGAAGTGAGACTGATGAAAGTCAACCATCAGGTTAATAGAAATATTCTCTTACAACAGATGGAGGCTTACTGTGTGGCAGACGGACTGAGGCTTGTGCAAGTGTGTGTGAGCAAGCGGTGTGGTGTGTGTGTGTTTGGTGAGAAGGTCCAGCCAGTCTTGTAGATCGCGCTGAGTGTTACAAGCTACCTGTATCCGTTCACAATGGCTTCCTGCAGAAAACATCATTAAAATTATTCACAAATACAAAGTTTTTTCAGCTTCTTTTCTATTGTTTTAACTGACCACATACATGCCAGCTATTACAATATCAGAAATTTAGGGAAGAAACCACAAAGTAAACAGAAGTGTGCTCGACAGTAAACTGATCATGATTGCACCATCAGGTAATTGGCGTAGAGTAGTTAACATAATGAGAGGTTATATAAATGAGTACAGCTGGGAAAAAAAGTCAGTGATGGCTCACCAGATATCTCAAAAGCGTTCCGCAAGTTTTCTCCATCTTCAATTCTGGAGATAAGCATTCCTGTTAATGGCATCCTCCCCTACAGATACGCAGAAACACAGTGTTGGTTCTGACTGCTCACAAGTATGTGCTGTGCTGTTCAAAAGCTTCAACAACTTAAGAGTATCTGTGGAAGTGTTGTTAGTAGGGTAAAAGGCTGTGTATTGCAAATACAACATTTATTGCAGATATACCTGGTAGATGAATCCACTCATTCTCAGACTGGCAGAGAGCAGGAGCAGAGTGTGAGGGAAGAGGACTAGGTAGCGTTCATTTGACTCCTGAAATTAAAAAAAAAAAAAAAAAGTTTTTATAAACTAAAAAAAAATGTTCATGTGGTTTAGTCACTAGAAGAAAGTATTTGTCAGAGTGTACTTTGTGATAAGTACCTGGCAATTCTGTGTGTGAACTGTGACCTGGGACATGTGGAGAACCGGGCCAAGAGTTTTGATGTCATCTCCCTCCCAGTTTCTGATTGGGTCTGTTAAAATCTGCAGCTCCAGGTCTTTCTTCTTCCTCACCTCCTGACACTGAGCCTAAAGAACAAATAAAAGCAACACAAGGGCATAGATGTACTGACGAAAAGTGCAATGACTGATATAACTGAAAGCAGCAATAGAAAAACACACAATGAATGAAGATATATGATTTTAAGTAATAAAATAATACTCTTAGCTGACCGTATATTACACACATTAGATTAATCTTATAGATGAATGTGTAACTTACTGCAAGGTCTTTAAAGGCTGCCATTACAGCATGGAGGTCAGCTCTGTCAGGGTGTTGCTCCTTTAAAACATGAATATAGTAAACATTACAACACAAGGAAAAATATATTTGTCTTCTATCATTATACTTGTTCAGAAAAAAAAGTACTGAAGTTATTATAAGTCTTAATAACTTAAGTACTAAAGAATGATCTAAGGAAATTCATGCTCACTTCCATATGTCTGTCCAGTTCTTTCAGCAGTGCAGGGTATCTCTCCAGTCTGGTGAAGGGTTTACTCAAACTAGTGGTCAGTGCCAAGATCCCTGGACTCGATGCCCCCTTTGACTCCATGTACTCTCCCAACTCCTCACTACCATACACATCACATTACACACCAAATAAGCATGTTTTTGCTTCGTGATTTTATTTCATGCACACTGTATTTTTCAGGCTATACCTGTGTTGTGTGAGTACATTAACAGCAGATGGATGATTGGAACAGTACGCCACATAGATGATCTTCATCTGGGGCATCAAGTTTAAAAAAAAACCTCCAATCCTCTGCTGGTTCTCAGGGAGTCTACATAAATGACAATCAAAATATTACATTAAACATGGGCAGTAATTATCAAAGCTATTTTTACAATAATTTCCAGTTCCTTGCTGCACTAAACACTGGCTGCAAGACTTTACTTGACCACTAGATGTCTCTGTTGCTACATGTGCCCATGAGGTGTACAACAGCTTGCACTTCTCTGTTTTTAAGTGAAGTGGGAGGATATCATTTTAGTTGAAGAGGATGCTAGCATGTGTACTTCAGTTTCTATTATCGATGAAAAGTTAGGCTGAAACCAAATTTAAAGTTTTAATAAATGTGTACTGTATGTATATGTGAAAACTAGTCCAAAACATATTGAAATAAATATAAAGACAAATAAAATAAAGAAGGAAATGGCCAAGTTTTGTTGGTTGTATCAGCTCATCCATTTACTTTACTATACTTACTCATTTATAACATTAATTTTCTCATACACTGAGTTGCTAAAAAGAAAAAAAAATCAATGTTTAGCCAAGTAGTGATGACAAAAAATGACTGTCTCTAAACGCTGCATTCCAACGTATGTGCTACAATTAAAAACAGAATGTATACTGACTTGGTCTGATCATCCAAAGACTGAACCAACATCTGTTCAAAGGTTGAGATCTCCTCCAGATTTCCCTGAATATAGCTGATATCAATGCTGCTGAGTCTGTAAAACAGAAAAAAAATAAGTAAGCAGGAATGTTAAGTTCATCATTCGCTGACTTCCATTTGGCCCTGCGATAGATTGGCGACCTATCCAGGCTGTATCCTGCCTTTCCCCTCCTAATTGCTGGGATAGGCTCCAACTTTCCCACGACCCTGAACTGCAATAAGCAGTTAGAAATGGATGGAGGGATGGATGGATGGATGGATTCCACTTACATTTGTTGATTAACTCTGTAGTTAAAATAACATTTAACTTTTATTCAGACATTCTGCAGTGGTATTCAGTACATGTACCACTGTATAATAAAAAAAACTGCCTTATTATTTCAATAAGAATGTGATTCGTGAAATATATTCAGTATATGTGAAATATAGTACAGTCTATGTTAATAAACTGAAATTCTGACAAGAGTTATATGCAAGATCCTACTCTAAGAGATCTGCTTGTGTGTGTGCTGCACTGCCTTTAAATTAAACCCTGCAGAATAGAAAGAAAAGTGTAAAAATAATTCACCTGTCTGTGGGGTGAAGTGAACGAAGGTATGAGCCCAATAGACTCTGAAGCTCCCTCGAATATTCGCTCTCTGCTTCCAAGATGTTCTGCAGGACCTGACAAGAGACATCATACTTAGACATTTATAGTGCCTGCTGCCAGTGAGGGGTAGCAATGTAGAAACTGTAAAAAGATATGAGTAATGTATTATTTACCATACAAAAAAAATCTCAAGAAAATTAATTTTACAAAAAATCCACAGGAGAAAATTTTCTAATACAAGAATTCAGTCTAGAGTTTTAATGGGAAGAAACAGATTACTAGCAGGTTAAAACGAGTCTATAAAGACTAAGCTCTAATTGGAAATGTAGTTTCTAAAAAGCTAATGACATGATTTATTGGACCCTTCGATACCTGTAATATTGGACTGAGCAGTTAAGACCACACAAGCTAATTGGCTGATCTTCCTGTGAGATCAGAAAGTTAAAATGAATGAGGTTTCTAATAAAGAATTGTGCAATGTTAGACAAATAATCGTGTCTCCTCTGGTGGAAGTTGTGCTTGACAGTAGTTACAATCATACAGTAAGTAGGCATTTCTTTAATTTAAAATCTTTCTAAGAGGACCGAGATGAGGCCAGTGCCTTTAAGAACATTCACAAACAGATAAAAACTCCCAATGCCTGAATCTTCTAATTACACAAGCTTCTATCAAAACACTGTGAGGATTATTTTCTTTTAAGAGGAAAAACCCTCGTCTCTAAGATAAGTGCATTTGTGTCTGAGAACATCTTTGACTTCAGGCACTACCTGAGTGTGTGCATGTGCATCTGTCTGCGTACATGAGAAACTCAGATGCCCCAGCCGAAGATGGACTGTCTAGAGAGACTGTGACATCTTGTTGCATTATTAAAACCCTCCCAAACACTCACACCAGAAGGAGCCAACCCTGGAGCAAGGCTGCCCCAGAAACCACTGGGATGGAATAAATAACCTACATTAAATTTGCCGCACTCTGGCACACACACGACACATGTAGGGGTGCCATGCAGAATCCACAAATGACTGCATGCCTAAACACACACATACACAGCCACAGGATCATTAATTAAATGTGTGCATGAAAAATGATTGATTGTGAAGGTCCACAAAAGCAGGCACACATGTGACAATCATCCATTATATCAGGTCACTCCACCAGTCTGATTTATTAGCTGTAGCAGAGGAGAGTTGATCTTTATGAAAACCATTTATTAAAAGTCTAAGCTACATTTAATTCTAATAAACTTAATATCAACCCTAAACTGATAGGAAAGGTGGAAGCGAGAACCTGTAGATAAATTTCTCTTATCTTGACAAAGTTAAAACCCAATTTAATGTGTGAAAGCATTTCTTCAAACAACTTTAATAAGATCAGGATGCTCACCACATTGTAGTACGTCTTACTGATGATGGTAGTGTCAAAGCCTTTTGGTGGACTTTTCAATGTCCCAGACTTTGGCTTGTCTCCTGTTTTGTCTATAAACAGAGAAATCTGAGATTTAATGGTCAAGAAGTAGAGTCAGAATTCTCACCAACAAACAATATAAAGGAAGAATTTTTTTGTTTGTTTTATATCGTGGCTTTAGTTTTCTTCTCTTAATGAAACGTCTACATGTTTTTAAATAAAAGCACAGAAAAAAAGTAAGTAGGATTACTAGTTTTATAAAAGAAAATTACAGTTCTGACCACACAAAAATAATCAATAGCGCACTGCTTTGTATTCTCTGTCTTTGAAGAAAGATACCAACTCCTATCCAGCTGCATCCACAACAACAGAACACGAAAATGTCTTTATCTACATGAACATTTCCCAGCTGCAGGGCAGTGTTGTGGTCTTTACAGTATGTAGGACATCCACTGATTAAAGTTAGAAAGCATTGACTCCAGAATGTCCTGTCCTTTTATTGTTTAGTTATTGTTATTACAGCACTGTATGGCCAGTAGTGGGTTTGCCATTACAGAAGTCATACATGTCAGTTAAAACTTGGACTTTGTAGACTTTATACTGTAAAGATATAACGACATGCTATAATGACTACCTTAATGTACTTTTTTAAATTATTTGATGACTGGAGAGAACAAAACCTACAACTCAAAAGTTAAATTACCCATATTAATATTCTTTTCCAAACTGTCCCTTTTTCTTTCTTTTAAGCAAACTATAGGAAAACCAATTCTCCTATAGCTCTTTATCCAAACACAGATAAGGATCAGTTTCAGGAGTATTTTCATGAGTAAACCCAGATAACAGACTAAGTCACTGCTGTTTATTTTATAAAAAAAACAAACAAACACAGCCCTCATAGTCTTGTTATCTCCTATGTTACCCTGCTGCCTGACACATCAAACAACTCCAACTCCATATGAGTTCACCATCTCATCGTCGTCGTTTTCTGCTGTGAGCTTTAAGTCAGGAAGTTCCTTTTCAAGCAGCAGCTTTGGAACTTCCTGTCTTTGTGTCCCTGTGAAGCTTCCTGACTTCTCTACTCCAAAAGTAACACAACTCACCAAGGCAATGATATAAGCCACAAACAAACAGCTCTTATGGTGAACAACAGCTGTAGCTGCAGAGCAATACATCTCATTTTTCTTCTGGAAAAAAAAACATGAACTGCATTTCATGACATTAAAATGAATTAACTTTTGTAAATTTAGATATGTTGGAATTATTGCTGATTTAGAGGGTTATACAACCAAACTTATATAAAACCAATGCATTGTATCCATAGCTTTAGGGGATTAAGCCCTTGAATTAAATCCTGCCTTTCCTCTTTATTTGAGAAAGTCAAGCCAACTAAATCAAAACAAGATG
This sequence comes from Melanotaenia trifasciata, assembly GCA_037177355.1. NCBI lineage: Eukaryota > Metazoa > Chordata > Actinopteri > Atheriniformes > Melanotaeniidae > Melanotaenia > Melanotaenia trifasciata. Next base: position 10,750,946 of record JBAFTB010000027.1, on the reverse strand, counting down.
ACAAATGAGGGAAATCTTCCGATCCATGACGACAAATCAAATTAAATCTGCACACAGTCTTTAGGAAATCATACTGCAGCTAAAAGAGGTCAAGATGTTATCGTCAGTCAAAACAGACTTGCAGGAAATCCGTTGGTAGAGTTTATCTGTCTGTGTAATTGGCTTTTCTAACTCCTTTAGAAAACAATCTCGCTCTGTTATGTTTGCTATAAAGCTATTTTTCTCTTCCTTGTTTATTTTACTGTATTTTAACACAAAGCAAGCATAGAGAGAGCTTCTGTCTTGTAGTTCGGATCAGATGGAACAGCATGTTTTTATAAGTGAATGGGCCTGGCTTACCTGAAGGTGGTAAACAAAACAAAATAGCAAGTTACACATACTAAAAAAGGAGCTAATTCTCTTCTCTAGATACTATGCTGAAAAATAACAGTAACATTAAGGATGCACAACTTCTGCAGCAGTGAGAAGCAGCGCCTACCGCTTCCTTTAAGCTCCCGTACATAGTTACTGGGGAACCATCCAGTCTTGCCGTTCAGCGAGCCTTCCCACCAGCCCCCCTCCTCCTGCCTGCTAACGCTGATGATGTCACCCTTAAAAAAGGAGAGCTCATCCTCGTTGGTCTGCTGGAAGGGAAAGCGCGCTTTGAACAGCAGCTGGCCACACCCACTGCCCTCCGACATGTCCTGAGAACGAGAAGAGTAAGAGGTAGAAACTTAAAAACGGTTGCATGTTAAACTTAGCTGCTGTCAACGCTTAAGTTGTGTGGATGTGTCATCGTCATGGTGACTCACCAGGCTGCGGTACTGAGGCTGCAGCAGTTTTGAGGAGTGACTCTGAGTGTTCAGAGAGTCGAATGACTTGATCCTGAGAGTTGAGGAGTGCGGCACACACACTGTGTCTCCAGAAACCCCTAAATCTGTAGATACATAATGCTTCAATTAAATAATTATACAGTAATTTATGTCATCTAATGATAATGTAATATTAAAAATTTACGAACAGAACTACACAACTTTTAATACAATTATTTGAATTCTTGATTATTATTGATAATGAACACAAAAGAAGAAGACAAAACAGACACAAATCCAACAAAATAACTGGATTTCAGCCTTAAACACAAGACTCTTACCTTCTGTAGCTTTGTTAAGAGCAACCAAGGAGTTCAGTACTTTGGAGAAGTTCAGTCCCTGCAGCAAGTCATTGACCTCGAAAGGCTTAAAGGAAAGTAAACCACAGAGAGATGAAAGATCTTTCAGTGAACAACAATAATATATGTCATAAAGGACTTTGAGGCAAAGCGTAGAAATAAAAATATTCACATTTATCATCATTTTTTTTATAACATCACATCAAGAACACACAGCTGTTTTTTCTAAGATGGCTCTGCTTTTATAATCCAAGTCAAATGTTTGCACAAAGAATCCCACAGACTTGTGGACATTGAAGATACCACAATTATGTGTTAACAAATAACAATGTAGAAGCAGTTATCTTAAAATGCACTGCAACAATAACAGTGATAATACATGTTTAAGAAAGTAATTGTCTGGTTTTAAGATCTCTTTCAACTTATATTACTTATATTAGCTTGAATCACTTATCACATTCACACTTTGAAGAACTGCAGTACATTAGCCTATAAAAGAAGAAACACAGATTGTAGAGGGGTTTTCCATCCTTGCAGTCTGGAGCAGGATTACGAAAAGTCTGAGCTGACCCCTGTAATCTCCCAATCACGTACGTCCAGAGTCAAAAGCTCCAAATCTTGTGTACACCACACACAAACACACTGACCTTTAAATCCCATAGGCATGAAGATGGAACTGTTTGAGGTCTGAATGTCACTTTTAATTTATCAAAAATTAACTAAGATTTAAAAATTATTATTTACAGCCCAAGTTCTCAGTTTCTGCACACACTTGTTAAAAATTTTTCTGCAGTGTAGTCTAACTCTGAAGATTGCACTTAGGTTGATCTAAACTCAGGTTAATTGGTGATCAGAGCACTCCTGTATAAAGCCAACAGTTCATATATATTTCAACTCTCCAGCTGACAATAACCCAGGATACAATGTGCAACTTCCTCTTCCCTCCCTCACAAGTGTTGAATCAGCATCCGCAAACATTTTAGGCATATGCTGTAACTGCCGGTAATATGTATGAATAAACTCAATCAATACTGAAATCTGACACCATGAACTACATAAAGAATGTCAGCAGCCAAGAGAAACAGTCTCATTCCTTTCCAACAAAGATGAAAAAATACAAATCCTGTTTACAATACGTTAAGCAAAAGGAACTGTTTTAATGAGAGTTTAATTAAATCAAAATTAATGAAAATCTGTTCTTTTTTTTATAGAATCTGATAAAAAAAATAATAACTCAGCATGCAACCTAACAGAAACTGTCTGACCAAATATTAAAAGTAATTATGTTCATTTTAAACATGCCCGTGTTGAAACAGTCACGCCTGCAGCTGTGAACGGTAATTAGTAAATAAAGCATGCTCAAAATAAATGCATCTGATTGGTCAAGCTACTTACTGGATTATAGGGTGCGTCTGATTAAATGTTGCAGGGAGGGAACTCTAAATGCACAAAATCAATATCACCCCAACTAACTTCAGTTAATAGCAGAAGCCAGTTGTGTGGTTGTACATGTTAATGGACTGATTGTGCAGCTCTTGTTATTCATGTTCAGAATTTGTCTCCACTCATGCTGCCATTTTTCGTCCTCTCTATAATCCTCCTCTGTTGGACACTCAGTCTGGCTTGTCCTCTGCCTGCCCGATAACTGTCTGGGAGAATTACTACAGACTGTTGGTAACAGAGACCTTGGCTTCAAGCGACATGGCTGACGTGCCTCTAATCAACCTGATTGGAAAATCCACTGGCTGCCTGGCAGACTGCATTACATCAGCCCACTTCCCTCCTCCTCCTCATTTCATTTTTTTATGTTCTCCATTGCTCCTTTGGGATGCAAGATTTTTTTTAAAGCCCATCCTTCATGTCAAATACCTTGTTATATGTCTCTCACAAGGACTCTGGTGTTGCATAATGTACTCTTTTCCATTATAAATCTATGGCTTTTTCCATGCAAAGATCAATACTGTGGGTTGATGAGCAGAGTCATTTTCTACATTATTCACTAGATCTCTGTTCTCCCTCACTGTGCGGCAGGTCATAACCTGGCATGACCCACTTAAATACAAACACAGACACATGCACAGATATGCTTCTGAACTGATAGTAATACAGAATCTTTAAAAAAACAACCTAAAACACAACAGACCTCTTGAACCTATAACACATCACATGCACCTTTATAGTGAAAGGATTCTTTAGACAATTGCTGCATTAATGACAAACTCACAGAACCCAGACTTTCCAAGGATTCTCTGGGCTGCGTTAATTGTCAACAAAAAACAAGTCTTAATTAATTGTTCATCAGTTCCACAAATTTAGTACTGGTGCCAAGTCAAATATTGTATCCATGTGAATCTCTGCCTCCTGTTTCCATAACTACGAATGAACCATAGTCAGCAAGACAGCAATGCTACCCAGTAAACTCAAATACACCATTTGGGAACAGCAAGACAGAAATAAACTCTCTATGGCCTATTTCAAATGTGCTACCTGCACATTTCTTTTACCATAACCTCATACAGGAATTGAGATATATTGCACAGACACAGTGATGCTATGTAATAAAGTAGATTAAATTAAAAATATATTTAATTTAAACCATACATTAAACTGTAAATGACAACATAAGCAAAATATCAAAGTTTGAAATCAAAAAAGTGAAACAATGTTCTGTAACATTTAAAAAATAGACCAAAAAAGTTCTATAATGTTGTAAAATAAGACAAAAAAGGTACAAAAAGAAGCAACTATGTACATGAGGGGACAAGACTAAAAACCTATACTGAATAGCCATGATTTTGAGACTAATGCGGCACGGCATTAAGGTCACCTACAACTGTGTAAAAGAAATAACTGTATTCACAAATGCAGGTTTAAACTCTGCAAGATCTGGAAATGCTGCCATCTTATGTCTTATTTTTAATGTTATTACTTTAATGTTGTAAAGTGTCCTTGGGGTCTTGAAAGGCAATTTGAAATAAAATGTATTATTATTATTATTATGGCCTTCTCTATGCACAAGCTCAGTTAAGACAGAAAAAATGTAGTGTGATCTGACAAAATAATAATAATCATCATTCATTCATTTAGTCCACAGAGGGTCATGGGGGAGCTGGAGCCTATCCCAGCAATTAACAGGTGAGAGGCAGGGTACACCCTTCACCCTCACTCCATCAAAAAAATTAGACTGACCTAACATGCATGTCTTTGAACGATGGGAGGAAGCCAGAGTACCCAGAAAGAACCCACACATACACAGTGAGAACATGCAAACTCCACACAGAAAGGCCACTGTTTGAACCTCCCCCAGCCGAGGCTCAAACCAGTGACCTTCTTGCTGTGAGGCCGCGGTGTTAACCACCACATCAGTGTAGCCCCACATATCATTATTATTATATTAATTCCTTTTACAGAAATCAAGGACGCATTCTCTAGCGCTTCTTAAAAAAAGGGAGAAGAGGGGCAAATGGGCCAATTACTAGAACATTATGTAAAAGTCAGCATCTGTGATGGTTTGGGGCTGCTATGTGCACATGCGTTAAGGCACAAATAAATGCTTAACAATATAAAATTTGAAGAAACCTATGCTCTAAGCCTAGTATTGGGTTATTTCAACAAATGAAGCTAAACAACATTCTGTACATATCACAACAGCACAAATCCACGCTGAATAAGTCCAAGAGCTGTAAAAGCCTGCCCACAGTGAGGACCTGACCCTCAATGAAAACATTGGTTGCATTATGAAATTAAAATAGTAAGAAAAAAGTCTTGTAATTCACAGGGCAATATTTTGTTTTCAGTTACAGCAATTTGTCAACTCAGCTCCCATACAATTGTTGTCGTTAAAAGAATAGGGATGCTAACAGGGATAAAAAGGATCTTTTTAGATTCCTGGTTTTTGTTTTGTTGTTGTTGTTGTTGTCTTTTTCCTGGCATCAGATTCAAAAGCACCTTACATGATTACTTAAGTCATTAGATAAAGAAATATAGCAGAAAAAAATCTAATTGTGTTTCTTTAGTATTGTGTGATTCGCACTAGCATTTGTTCGCCTTATCAACTCGAGGTAAACTGTGCACGTGCTGTTGGATTGTTTATAAAGGATTAGCTAAACAAAAACTTCTTTAATCAATTAACTGGACCACGATTAGTAAATATAAGGATGCTTGTTTGATTTGTTTCCCTCAATACGAATGAATATCATAAAACAATCGCAGTATCACGAATACCAGTTCAGTACAGTTCAGGTGGATGTCTCGCGCTGCCAACTGGAGCGCAACAGCTTAAATACGTCACTAGTAAACCGTTGAAAATATAAGTTTTTTTAATAGGAGGGTTGGACGATATATGTGTTCATGGAAGCTATGGACAATGTGTTTTCGAGTTACCCAACTGTTCAAATACACAACTAGATATACGTTAATGATGTACCGACTCACCTCCACACCGAAAGCCCCACAACCTTTAATAAACTCCGTAATGTTCCTCTGACACTCGTGGTCGCTCCTCGGTTCCTGGAAAAACTACAATGAAAAAAAAAATAAAATTTAATTAAAATGATTTGTCTGAAGCATAAACCGACTCTTTAGGTAGAAGTGAAATAATATTCTGCTTGAAAACAGTCTTATCTCAGGCGATCCTGCTACTTGCCACTTTCTAGGATCAAGCAAGCTAATAACTCCTACTTCCGGTTTCAACTGTCAAGCTAAAACGAAAATTGAGCGCGCGTGTGTTTAGAATGACATTTTTCGTTAAAAAAAAATAAATAAATAAAAACGTTTTTTGACGTTTAACTGCCGCAAGGGATTATGGAAAATAATTGTGTCAATACATGGTATTTTAATTTGTCGAGATAATTCTTGAAAGCATATCTTGTTTAAAAAGGGTCTTCTGTCCTTGAGTAGCTGGACAAACCCAGGGCCGGATGTGACGTAGACAGGTACATAATCCATTATGTGTTTCTGGATGTTGGAGTGCGCGTGTGTTCTGCAGGGAGATAAAGGGAGTGGCTTGAGGAGGGTGTTAAATCGCATTTAAATTTTTAAAAATTCAAATTAACTCCGTGTTGAAAGCTCATGCAGCTTATAGTATCAGTACATAAAAAACAGTAAAGTAGCACACTGTGTCCCAAATTAACATGCATGTGCAGGTCATTTAAAGACCTAAAAACAAATAAAAGGATTTTAAAATAAACCCAAAAACATCAAATGCAAATTACAGAGTATGTAATTTTTAAAAACCATATATAATAATGTGGATTTTATTAAACAGAACTACTAAAACAGCCATACTTTTGCCAATCAATCAAAATATAGTGTAACAAATATTATCTATAACGGTTTCAAAACATTTAATAGGTTGTAAAGAGCTGAAAATGCACTAAAAATGCTTGCTTTGCATAGGAAATCATTTTACTAAAATCAACATGTTAACATAGGAGCCCTTCCTTGACATCATCATTACAACTCTCATCTATTGAACTTGGAAGTCCATGGATAGTTTCTGCCTGGATCTCACTGACTGTCGCTCCAGCCTCTCAGATATTCCTTTTAATGATGCTCCACCGGTTTTCAGTGGGGTTGAGGTCAAGAAATGATGGTGGATACACCATGAGTTCTTCCCTCTTTATCCTCATAAAAAAAACAAGAGTTAATGGTATTTTTTGCAGCATTGGGTGGTGCATTGAATTTATTGCAGAATGCACAGATCTTCCTTTTAGACCATGGCAGGAAATGGTCAGTTAGAAACTGTAGAGATTTTAAAGAGGTCATTTCAACACTCTCAGACACCCTAAAGGGGGTCTTCCATCTCACTCCCCAAAACATGACTCTATCATCAAGTTGCTGATGTTGCAGTCATTTTGGGGCATCCCATTTCATTCCATTCTCAAGGCATTATACTATTTCTCGCTTTTCATTTGCAGAAAGATCCTTCTTTTTCCCTATACTGCATGGAAACTGTGACTTCCTTAATAATGTGGAACAACCTCCCTTAAATTAAGCTTACATGGGGTAAACTAATTAATAAACCCATCAGAAATAATTATCAGTGATCTAAACAAACAGAAGAAACAACACAAGCTAAATTTCCAGGAAAACTAAAACCCAAATAAACTGAAATCCTACATGCATAATAGTTTGGAACACCGTGCAGACACCTTCTGGTTATCTAGAGGCCAAAACAAAGTATTATCATAGCTGAATATGCCATTGCAATATTTTAAATAGCTGTAATGCAGTACTTCACTGGGATTATTAGAGTAATGTGCTTTTGGCAGGAAGCAGGTCACATTTCCATATTACTTGTTGCATCGTTCTATTTTTATCCTTCCTCTGACAGATATAAAAATAAATACACATATTTTTTTCTATTAGACAACATTAAAGGTTAAACATAACCTATAATGCACTGGGGAGCTTTTACTTCACATAATGAAGATAACTTAACAACTCCAGATGTCTACTCTAAGAAATAAACATAAACAGAAGCATCACTGTTTTAGCAAATGATAAGCACTGGTGTCTCGTGAAACAATGGGCCCCTGGTTAGGCACGGTCTAATAATTAATTGGTACCATGCAGGTACAATTTTTAGTTTTTAGTGATGAAACATGATGTGTTATGTAATTATGCACAGACTGTTAATTATTTTAAACCTATTAAAGCTTGTTTTTTACATTCCTATTGCAACTCTTTATAGTTATATTGTGCCCCACTTTCAGCTGTTGCATGCATGTTCTAATTCTGTCTCTATTTTGCAGTGTTTACTATTCAGAATTTCCATTTGTGCACCCCGCGTCTTCGTTTGACTTGAATTTAAGCATTTTTCTTTCAATTTTTAGGTATTTTGGGTACATTTCTGTTTCGAATGAGCAACCTCTTTTCATTTATTTATGCAATTTGCTATCCTTTGTTGGCTTTTAATTGTTGGGTGGTCATTTGTTTTCCATGTTTTCAAAGTGTCTCTTTTTATTGTTTTCTGTTTCTGTATTGGAAATTGTAGTGTCAAAATAACAGCATGACTCTTGAAGTCCCTCATCTATCCATTACCATGAGAATATTTTAGCAATATTAACATCTACAAGCAACTCTGCTCTCTTGATTGATACAGTGAACAAAAAATACACATAAATTCAAATGTTACATCAAATTTTCCTCAAATGCACCACATGTGTTTTACTTTTAAATTTTATAATAGTTTTTCTCATATTTGATAAACGTTTAATCTTCTTTTGGAGCTTAAACTCATTGGTGTTGTCTAATTTCATCAACTTGGGGAATGACCTTTGTAAATTAAGTAGTTTCCTGTGCCATAGTCCCACCCCTCCATCCACTCACTTTGTCCACCGTCCCGGGTCTGAGTCGCTCCAGCAGCTTGCACAGCACCGCTCCATCCCGCAGAGACGCCTGGAGGAAAGCCTCTGGATCCGAGATGCTTTTCTTGGGAGACTCCAAGACCCCCAGCGTAATAAGCCACGTTACCGTCTGCTCGGCTGAATTCATGTTTGGGTTTCAAAATGTCATAAAGCAGCAGCAGCTCTCGCTCCTCAGCCCTGTCCTACTTGAGGTTCATCCAAATTGTGGCAAGTCGCTCTGCAAACATTCCTCATACAAACATCACAATCAAACTGGCTCGATGCCCAGCCTGTTTCCCTACACAGAAGAAAAGAGGCGGAACGGGAGAAACGAGGCTGTTCCTTCCTCTAACAGCACCGCATTGTCCAGTTTTGCCCTCCCTCAGCCAGAGGATGTCGACATCACCTTGGGCTCGTGCACAGCTGTAGCGGTCGCTCCTGAGTCAAGCTGCTGTTGTGAGAAACGGCTTCCGTTGTTTGTTTACAAATCGCAAGCTCGAGGCTCTTTACCTTTAAGTAGGAAAGCAGCTGAAATTTAATCATTTTAACCTTTTTGGTCCTCTATTGGCTGCTTTCTGCCTACAGCTCTGCACGTTGTAGATTTTTAATATGATTTTTTTGTCCATTCTTGTATTAGTTTATGAACGTTTGATTTCTTTTTTGTCATTTCATGTTTATTTGTTTGTATGCGTTATAATGTTTAGGTTTAACTTTATTGTGTGTTTTTTATTGTGTGTTTTTTTTCTTATCAGATTGTTATCTTTCTTTAATTTAGGTCATTTTATATCTCTTTGAAAGCCTTATGTGTCTCTTCATGGTAATTTTGTGTTACATATACAAATTTTCCCATATTATTTAATTGCCAGCTGAGCTAAAAGGTCACTGAGACAATCCAGCCTTTAATAGCAGGGTGTATGATACTGGCATATAAAGGCAACACGACCATAGCCATGCTGGTGCAGCATACAGGAATATCTGTACAAAATTAAACTGGAGGCCTATAAGTCAAAATAGGAAATACCTTCCAAAGCTGTGGCGAACAACCAAGATAAGATCTTCTGGGATCTTTACTTGATGGGACTGCTAGATACAGGAAAAATGGTAAAATCCAACCAACCTGACATTGTAGACATCCCAAACATCAGGTAAAAAGAACATGAGAAACTAGATAAGTACCAAGGGCTCGAAGAAGAGGTAGAGAAAGCCTGGAAAGTGAAGGCAACAGCAGTGGCTGTGGTCATCAGAGCACCCTGGGCAGTAAAACCCACACTGGAGAAGTGCCTCCAACCCAGAAAAATATTAGTCATCCCAGTTCAGAAAAGTGCAAACCTAGGAACCGCTATACTGCGCAGGACCCTCACGCTTTAGTAGAGGACCTGAGTACCTGCTGACTAGTCCCATAACCTGTCCGTGTTATTTTCTTTCTCTTTGTCTGCAGCTGTCATTATTATTTATTTATTTACACTCTACATAAATAAAAACTAACTAAATTGGAAATAAAAATTACCATAACCTCAAGTAATCTAAGTGTAGTCATATTAGAGGGTCTATAGGTGCAGTAAAGTTATTTTATTTAATCACAAAAGTCATTGTGAAGGTTAAATCAAAAATAAATACCACTTGAAAATAAAGAAAGAAATCTGCTGTGAAATTGTTTTTGTTTTTTTTGTTGTTTTGTTTTTTACTTTAATTTTGAAGGTAAACCGCAGTACTTCCGGTACATCCTCCTCTGTTTTCCGGGAGCTTGACGGCAGCGCACAGGACCGTTCCGTTAATAACTGACTGGCTGATGAAGAGAAATTTCATGCAGCACTAAGATAGAATCAAGAAAACCTTTGCTGAAAAGTCTACTAGCTAATAACATCGGTGTAATTTAATGTTAACATAAAAAAACTCTTACAACACTTACAGTATTATGGGGGATTTCTAAGGAGAAGCAGCTTTCTTGACTTAAATACTGATCAAAAGAGGTTGAAATTGTTGTAGTGGCTCTAAAGTCACCTATTACTGATCAGAAAATGTCATCAGTGCACTTTAAATTCTTAAGGAATAAGGTTACTTTCTCTGAACCTGAAATCCCGTGTTAAATTTGTCCCTTCATGTGACTCCTGACTTCATGAGACATCCTTAATGAGTCTTTTGATGAGCTCCATCAAACTGCATACTATCGCCCTCTGTTGGACAGTTTGCTTACAAGTTTTTGTTGTTGCCAAATAGCTCTTTGTTAACCGAGAAAGAGCAGATCTTTCAGAACTGAAACGAAGATGCACAAAATATCACTATGAAAATTAAAAATGGTTATTTTATGGTCCAATTTAGGTGCTTGACACACTGCAAAGTCCCATAAATTTTCATTAAATTTAAGGGGATTGTTTCAGTTCAAATTTATCCATCCATTTTTTCTGATTATCGTCATAGGTCATGGACACACCAGATTCAAGATGGAGATCCTGACACACCCTGCAACACACTAAAGCTCCCCTTGGGGAATCCTGATGCCAGAAGGCGTGAACATAGTTCCTGCTTTGGACATACAGGGACCTAGTAGCCCCTAAGCAGCAACTGTAGCACCCCAAACTCCCACAGTGTCTCCAACAGAATCCCAGAGTCTCTAAAATCGATTCAGACCTGAAGGTCAAATTGCCATGACCCCAGATCAATTCTCGGGGCTGTTGTTTTGTGATCTGGATGAAACCGAGGCTGCTCCTCCTGAAACTGAAATTTGACAATCAGCCAGTGCCTACGTTCCATGACCTTACTTTCCCAGGGAGGCTGCAAAATGTGATCCATCAGTAGTTGGTGCAAACTCTGTCGTACCCCTTTTTGAAAATAGGGACCACCAGCCCAGGTTACAACTCCACAGGTGTATTCCCAGACCTGGATAGACACTGAAGAAGCATGGCATCCATGTAGCCCAACAACATCCAGAGCCTTTAGCTTCTCAGGATAACTCATGCTTCCTAGAATAGTTTTTTAAAACTTTTTTTTTTTCTTCTTTTTTTTTTAATAAAAAGGATTTTGGGGGCTCTAGTGGCTGGATAGGAAAGATAGTCAGACAACAGGGACTGATATGCAGCACAACACCTCAAACCAGGACTCAAACCTGGGCCAGCTGCACCAAGGAGCCACCAAGTAGCCTCTGTGCATGGGGTGGCTGCTCAACTATTTTAAGCTACACCTGCTAAAACTGCTTTGAGACCAGCCAAAAGTCCTTCTCCCTGGCCTCCCATGCCTTTTAGCTTTTGCAGCCACCAATGCTACAGTCCTTTTGGCAATTTCCACCCTTGTTTCATGGCTTTCACACAAGAAAACATATTTAGCCTCTAGTTACCATGATGTGAAAGTGTCTGCTGTTTCTGCTCCTCTTTACTGGAAATAGCTCACTGTGCAGCTATGAAAAAAAGGTGACATTCAAAGTGAAGATGTTAGAGGACTCCAAATGCAAAGCAGGATGTTCGATTTTATCAAGTGTTGAAATATTCAGCCACTTTGTTTGAATGTATCAGCAACAATTGTGAGAAGATGTAGCCCAACACCAGGACATAAAAACATGCGGGGCAATGAATTGATCAAATGAATTTCATGAGAGGACAAATTCTCTTGTATTATATTCTATTCTACAATCATTTAGCAGAATTTTGGCCTTTCAAAGCAGCTTCTACATTCCTGTTAAAGAGGAACCACAGTGGAACACTCAGTAACTAATCTACACAAGTACTTTACGTAAGTTAATTTTGGAGAAAGAATACTGGTGCTCAACCAAATCTATTCTATGAATTATGAGCAACTTACTTCTACTCAGTAAAATAAAGATCTGCTTTAAGCTGGAAACATTTAAGCTGCTGGAGGTAGATGATTCTTGCAGCATGAGACCTGACACAGACACATGTTCCTGTCTTTATGTTATTGTTTAACCACTTTCTTATGTCGAATATTCAATGGTATTAGTCTAAATACCATTACTGCCATATTAGCAAGTATGGCACCAACTTAATGAACACATTCTCAACTTCCCAATATCTCAAGAAATTTTCTCAGCCAAAAACAAAAAAAAAGACAAAAAAAAGACAAAAAAAGACAGGAGCTGATTATAATTTTGATAATTTAGTGTCAGTATAAAATAATAGTTAGATAATTATAAATGAAAGTATATTAATTAAAATAAAAAGGCTACTTCCTACCTGATGGTTTAAATGGTTTCAATTGGCAACATGTGATTGAATCAAGTTTATCCAATTTTTTTCCACTGGACAGTTTTAACCCTCTGGTGCATGAATTATTACAAAACAGTACCACATTTTATTTAAATAAAATATTTTACTTCTACAGACATGCACATTAATGTTTATTTTAACTTTTACTTTGTGTGTTGATTTTTCTGTTTGATCTATGAAAATATTCTTAAAATAATATCTTGTAATATTAATATAAAATATTTTTTCTATAAAAACACCTGGATCATCTTCTTGTCCTGTTTATCACTGAGGCAAGCGTGGTAATTACAATGCATGTATATATACTATATCAAATGTAGTTATTCTTTATACGTGGAAGAGTATTGGTGACTCACTAATGTCCAATGAAGTTTCTAATGTACGATCCACACCCATGCATACATTTAAAAACATCCTTTAAATATGTGTCCGCTGTAGTGGACACTATGCATCAAAGGGTTAAGTCACACTTATTCAGATCATTTAGTTTCATTCAAATGGATAATCTAAATCACTCTGACTCAATTTTATGCAAATTCAACTTACAAGTGATTAAAAAATAATTGATTTATCCAAAAGGAACTTGAAGTTAACATTGTGGGTGAGTAGAAAATATTAATTGTACACTTTCACACATTATTTCAGTTTCTAAAATAGGAGAACATCACTTCAGCAAGAAGTAATTCACCAAAACATGAACAATAAATTTTTATCTACAACTTTATTTCTGCTGTCAGAATAATACCAATACCAGTGTTATTAGTTGTGTTTACATGGATCCGATCCGAACTTTTGATGTGGAGTCTGCGTGTTCTCCCCGTGATGTGTGGGTTCTTTCCTGGCTTCCTCCCACAGTCCAAAGATATGCATGTTGGGCTGATTGGAGTCTCTAAATTCTTGCTAGGAGTCAGTGTAAACATGCTTGAATGTTTGTCTTTCTGTGTTGGTTCTCTGATGGACCAGTAACGGCTCCAGTCCCCTTGTGTCCCTGCGTTTGGAAATATCTGTTGTCTTGAGAAAACAAAGTTTGACATGCGAGCACAACAGCTCTTAGCTTCCATACTCATTGGAACCGCTTCTTTGCATGCTTTGAGGTGGAGCCACCAGATCCAGCTGCACACCACCCTGAGGCCCACAGTGGCACCACCTTCATGGTGGAGGAGAGTAAGGACAGGAGCACGCTGTAGACGGTCAGTCTGGGGAAGGTGGCTGGACCCAACGACGTCTCTGGATGGGCACTGAAGGACTGCACGGACAGCCGGCTGGAGTTTTCACTAAGATCTTCAACCAGTCCCTGTCCCAGTCCTGAAATCCTCCACTGTAGTCCCTCATCCCAAGAAACCCCACATCATCTTTCTTAATGACTACCTGTCAGTTGCCCTCGCCACAATGGTGAGGAAGTGCTTAAAAAAACTGGTGCAGGGTTCCAGTATATCACATCATTCCTCCCACTGACCTTTGACACAGCAGTTTGCTTACAGGGCAAACAGATCCATGAAAGATGCGTAGCAACAGCCCTCCATGCTGCACAGTCCCATCAGGAGCAGCTGGGGAGCCATGTGAAGCTACTTTTGTCGACTTTAGCCCTGCATTTTACACCATCCTTCCTTGTGACTGCTGGACACACTGGTGGATTTGGATCTCCCAAGTGCTACCTGCCTGTGGATCAAGAGCTTCCTGGCCGGTCGCAGTCAGAGGGTGAGAGTGGGCCTAAAAACTTCCACAGTCCTCAGTCGCAGGACCAGCTCCTCACAGGGCTGTGTGCTGAGCCCCCTGCTCTACACCCACTACACCCACCACTGCACTCCCACCCTCCACAGTAACACCATCACCAAATTTGCAGATGATACCATGGTGGTGAAACTCATCTTGACCACCTTCAGGGATTAGGTGGACTGACTGACTGTGTGGTGTGGGAACTACAAGCTGCTGCTCAACACCTGCCGAAACCAAACAGGTCATTACTGACTTCCATTACTTGTTACAATGACCATAAAGATATTCTATTCGATCTGATCGGCCAGTGAAGGTTAAAAGGTAAAAGGAAACACTTTTGATGAATGTGAATCAAAAGTCTCACACACATAAGCCTTACTGTATGATGTGTATTTTGTGCCATCCTCTGATTTCTCAGCTGTAAGTTACTTTAGTTTTCCCCACTCAATCAACTTTTTTTTATCTAGTTCTGAGTTGTGTCGGCTTTCCTCTTATTTCTTCTTCCTCCTCCTCAAGATCAAAGATCCAATCCTTCGACCTGGCAAACACCACACACAAACTTACAAGTTATTTCACAGGACACATCATGTTTAGCTGACCCCCATGTAAACTGCCCAATACACAAACCTCGGTGGTCTCTTTAGGAGTGTTGTTGATACTTTGAGGATTTGAGCTGCAGGTTTTTGCTAGGAGAAGGCTTAAAGTTTGGCCTGCTCTTTTGGCTCTCCTTGTGCAGCTGCTGGCTGAAACCATCTGGTAGCTCCTCTGATAAATGGATAAATATTTAAATACAAAAAAAGGGAGAGAAATAAATGCAAAGGCACAGCTTGAGGAAATTCTTCAGTATTTACTCTGTGGTGTAAATACTGTATTTACAAGTGGTGATTTTTGCTATGGGCTAAATGGACATATGTTGGGTGTAATCTGTGTTAGGGTAAAGTAAAGCACACCAGAAACTTAACTTTCAGTTAGTTTATGCATGTTCAGTGTGACATACAAACTGTACTTTAATATAAATTTAAGGGCACTCATGAGATATTTTGGAGCTCCTTCTGCCACCAACCACAATAAGGAGCCGTCTACATCTTCAACCACATATGCTTCCACACTGATGTCTGATGATTGTTTGAAGAGTTCCTGGGCTTTAAGCCTCCTCTGTGGGACTCCTCAGGTTCGTTCATGCACACACACAACTGTATGTGGGTAAGTTGGGGACATGTATGCATTCCTACATAACACTTTACTGTTGTAAATGTAAGACAGTTAAGTGATTATTGTTGTGTGTCTGGTGGCGGCATTGGACAGTAGTAATGTGCAGTCGTAGTAAGTAGTAATGTGCAGTAATAATGAACAGTGTGTTGGGTGTGGGGGGCATTCGCCCAGTGCACAACAGGTTACAATGATGAATGCATGCTGCAGATGACATGTAATTTCACATTTAAATGCAAGCATCTGACCAGCTCATCACATTCTGTTAAATTCTTGTGACTGTTGTGTCCCATCGAGTTTGTTAAGTTGGCCGTTGTCTAGTCTGTTTCCGGTCTTGGGTTGTGTGTTTTTATTTTGAAGTTCTAACTCTCCTCTCGTTTCAGGTGTCTTGTCCTTCCTGCCTTTGTGTCTGTCCCACACTGATTGACTTCACCTGGGATCCATTTCCTCCTGTCTGTATATAATCTGTGTGTTTTCCTTAGCCCTTTCATGTTCCATGTGACGTTCTTGCTAGACAACCTGATCTGAATCCAAGCCTGTACTGGAATAAACTGTTAAACCTTTACTTGTCTCGGAAGTCCTGCTTTTGGGTCCCCTGTCTGAGCTCAGCCCAGCCTTGTTGCCTAGTGCTGTATGTCTTGCTGGGGGAACTGCATGACGGCCAGAGGGCAAACGGCTTGACAAACTGGCCAGGAAGTGGGAGTGAGTAATGGGGAGGGGGCGGACTCTGTTGGATAACTGGTGGAGAAGAGCATTTGGATGAAGATGCAGGCCATTCCTCAGGAACAGTAATCACCCCCTGCATGGCACTGTGGTCACCCAGAGAAGCAGCCGCAGTGACTGATTCCTCTCCATACGCTGCAGGACTGAGAAGTTTGGAAGATAGATCCATAATAAGTGTTATTAATGTGCACTTTATTACTTTATTACTATTGATAGTAGCTTTTAACTTATTGTATTTACTGTTGTCATGTTGTAGTTTTGTATTGTAGTAGGAGGGCTTGATTAAATAAGGCAGACGTGTATGCTGCTGGACACCTGTTGGAGATGAATAAAGTATCTCTTATCTTATCTATTGCAGCTACTAAGACATGGTGATCTCCTTAACTTTGCAAACTACATCTGCATTAAAAAGCTGAAACACAGTAATGCTGATAAAGAAGACTTTATCTAGTGAAGTAACACCGCACAAGTAAGTTCCTATTTCATAATTAAGGAACAGGTAGTGAACATGAAATAACTGCCTTGTTAATAACATACATAAAGCACACATTGTTTACATGAAATAACGTCCAACTGAACAACAAACACAAGACACAGATTGTTTATAAAAAAGCTGCCTGTTTAATATTCCTCTCCCTCATCTTCATCACCCATGCTATCAGTGCCAGCCTCTTCATAATCCTACTCCAGAGTTGCCATGTGTTCTCGTGCCTCAGAGAACTCTCCCTCCTCCATACCAGTGCACAAAGGCACACTTGGCATACATTAGATCAAACCTGTGGTCGAGCCAAGCCCAAGCCTCTGCAATAGCTGTGGTGTTGCTCAGCATGCACACAGGCCTCTGGACTTTGGCCAGGTCCCCACCAGGTACTACAGTGGGCGGCTAGTAGTTTATACTAACCTTGAAACCAGTGGGACACCAGTCCACAAGGTGGATGTTGAGTTTGGCTTTGATGGTGGCAGTAGCAGCATTGACATCTTTAGACACCACATCAGCACGGTACAAGAGGCACCAAGCCATGTGCTTGCCATGTCAAGGGTCACATTTCACCATCTGATTAGTTGGGTGAAAGCAGGCATCAGTGATCTCAGCTACGGCCAACTGCTCATGGTAAGCCTTCTCAGCAGAGATGACAGGGGCAGAGGTGGCCACAGGTAAGTGGATAAGGGGATACGGCACCAAGTTGGTCTGGAACTCTGCCAGATCAACACTGAGAGCACCATTACAATGAAGAGAGGTAGTGGACACAATCTGACTGGATAAAACTCACAGTGTTTGTTTCTGGACTATACTTTCAGCCTGTAGATGCATCACATGAATGGAGTGTGTTGGACGTCAGACTCCTATGATAGCACACACATGTCACGTGAAGGCAGCCAAGAGAATTTGTTTATAAAACGAATGACTCACAAATGAACGGCTCACAGCTGCAACTCGGTTCCCATCGTTCATTTAAAAGAGCCATTTAAAAAAAATCGATTCGTTCATGAGCGTCACATCTTAAGCTCAATGTCTGGCAACAGCAATGATGCACAGGTTGATGTGTGTGTTAAAACCACAAACACTGGAGAATCAATCATAGCACAGAAGCAATGGTGATGAGGTTATAATGATGCAACCTAAAGAAGAAAGGAGGACAGGTGTTATTAAACTATTCAGTACTGGAAATAAAAATTTCATAAAAACTTTAAAAGAAGAAATTACTGAAAAAAAATCACAGACAAGACGGAGAATAACATCAGTACAGTAAGTCTCATTTATTTTGACTGTTGGTTAACTGGATATTTTAAAATGTAGGCATACATAGATGCTTAGGTGTGTTCAAAACACAAACCTGACCTATGTGTTTAGTTATTCTAGAGGTATCTACAGGCTCCATTTAACATCAAAAACAGAGCAGAATTACAGTCTCACTATGAAACGTAAATTGATTCCATTTTAGATCAAATTTGGTCTTCATTTTGGTCTCTGGAGATGCAACTGCTGCAAGTGACGGTCCTTTCACAATAAAAGCATAGAAACAAATTTGTTTAGCCAGTGTTTTTATAATCTGGTGCATTACTACAGGAAATTACAGGCTTTTTATGTCTTCATTTTTGCAATAAAAAACTACAGTTGTACTCTTGTTAATAATAAAAATGACAGGATTGTAAGTAGTAAACAGATGCTTCATTTATCCAGTTTACTCCATATCAAAAAGAGGTGGGCTGGTTTCTAAAAATTCCATGGCTGACAATTGGTTCCACTCCAGCCCCGCGTGCAAGAGGAAGTGAATATAGCGTGGGCCATGCCGTTATGTGCTTGGCGTTTGACTCTGCCAGTGCATGTGAAATAGAGGGTGACACAGCGGTTTCGTCAGTCGTGTTAGTTGTTCTATAGCTGCTTTTCAACTTCCTTATTCACTCTGTTAGTACCATTTCCTCTTTAGGCAACTGATAATATTTAGCGTGCTGCTTCAGATAGGTCTTCTCTGTTGATTTCAAGGAAACAATACAAATCTGCATTTTACAAGATGATGTGAAGGCAGCCTGGTGCTGAGTTGTGTTCAGTTTTAAAAGTTGGTAGAAGATTTCTGAGCTTTTGAAAGGCTGGTGAGTACAAACAGAAATCAGCAGAATTTGAATTGATTCGCTGTCATGTGAACGTTGTTTGAATCTTACAGCTTGTTCTTATTATGTCTCTGGTGTGTTTTCAGCTTTCACCCCTTCAGGTTTTCTGTATGACGGAGAAGGAATGACCCGGTGACAGTCAATACGTCTTCATGCAGTAGTGTACGAGCTGTGTGTGTCTTGCCATGTGTGAGATGTCTGGTGACACCAAGACTCTGTACTGGAGGAGCATGTCGTCCACCAGCCAGTCGGAGTCCTCGGATATGTCGCCCACGACAAATGTCAGCAGGCAAAGCATATACACAGTGAAAATCATCAAAGTGTGTTTCCTCAGCAACAGTTCCAACCTGGGAAAGAACTTCAAACTGGTCCGCTGTGAAGAGGGTTGGACAGTCAAGGTAAACTCTACTGTACTCTACTGTTTATACCAATGTGCACTCAATCCTGTTGCACACACTCCTCTTATAACAAACTACAATTCATTTTTTCATTTAAACAAATGTATCTTCGAAGGCTAATACTGCATCTCCACCTTTGAGCTTAGTCCTGCTGTTTTTATAATTGGCTGTGTTGAAGCGAAGGAACCGTCCTGCTTGTAAATGGTTCACATCTCAAAAGCCAGCACATGTGGCTTGTACAATAAGCATTGAACATACCTCTGGGTAGTTCTTACGGACAGCTCCCACAATCATATGACAACCTGTTTTAGTTTTCCACTGCACTGCGGCGACAGTGCTTAAAAATGAAACCACTTTGAACACTGATGTCGTCTCAGTTTTGCTTTTCCAGTTGTTGGTTTTTGCTTTGACAGGGAAAAAGCTCATTAGCTTTTGCAGAGAAAGTACACAATGTAAAAAGGATTACTTAAAAGTTTGGTCAACTTTCCCAGAATCCTTCATTCTGCAGATACTACAGCTACACGGATGGTTATGTTTAGAAAAGTAAAAATAATCTCTTAGGTTAAAGGGAATAAGTTACCTGTACACATCTGAAAACACCATATGGTGAATGATATTAGCAGGTTTTTGGAACAAAATATGCAGGGTAAAATAATCCTTATTTCAGCAAAACAATGTGATATGATTGCACATGCTCTTAAAGCGGCATTGCTGACATTTGGCTGATTTTAGCACTTTGGCGCTCCCTAAAAAAGCTGATTTTGCTACTGTTGAGAATGAATCCTGTCTCTTCTCTGATCTCTCTCCAGCTGGTAAAAGTCTGTCCGATGTTGACTCGTCTTATTTCTTGCTCTGTCGCTTTCTCTCTTTCTTTTCTTCTCTCCGTTCGATAATGTCCTGCGTTTCTTTGCTGTGAGCATTCAAAATGGCCAGCGTATTAATATCCACTTGCTCGCACAGTATGTGACATGGTGCTGTAAAAAAAAACAAAAAAAAAAAACACAGCTGTCACCTGATGCTTCTGACAGGAACACAAAATTTTGAAGTACACTTTCTCAGTTTCAGGATGCTGCAGGGCAATGATGGCCCCTGGAATGTGAACAATGCATGTCAGTGAACCATCGAAACAATGCAGACGCACAGTCTTACAGGTGGAAACTTTTGTAATGTTACTTTAAACTCAGCACATAATGTTTTGTAAATTATCGCTATCTGAATGCAGTAGAAAAGAAATACAACTCTAATGCATGTTTCCACTTTAGTATAAATGCTCCAATGTTATTTGTTCAAAACCAACATGGAGCAAGTGGATTTTTACATCTGATTTTTATTTGGTTGATAGCTCAACAACACTTAAATAAAACGCCTTTCGCCTCGTAGCTAAACAGAAATCAAAACTACTTGGTGTACTTGACAAAACAATCTTGATTAAGACTAAATATATTCTTTTAACATTGCAACCATTCCCTCGTAGATGCTGTTTTGCTTGTTACTCTAGTTACAGTTAAACACATCTCATCAAAATAAAATGTCCTAATTTCCTGGTTTGGTTTTGCCAAAAGCCTCATTTGGCTACGGTTAGAAAATGATCATGGTTAATATGTTCTTTGTTCAATACAACCTTCTTAAATCTTTTTTTTTTTTTTTTCATACATATATTTGTTTAACATCTGGCTTTGAGGATTACAAATGAGATTTAATATGTTTCTATGCACATTTTTAGCATAGAAACAGTAATTGATATCAGAATTCAGGGCTTTTTTGTATTGGGAAGATGCAGTAGTTGTAGGGATCTATAAACAATGAATATATGAAATGGAGCAGTGCCAATAAAAACATCATATGTGATTATAGATTTCAAACTTCATAGGGAGTCCAAGACTGGCCAAAATGGAGGAATTATGATCTCTCCTGGAGCTACTAGTCAGGGATTATGGCACAGGCGTCAAACTCCGGTATGCTGCAGGTTTTCATCGTTTCCCTGATCTAACACACCTGACTGAAATTAATGGGTTATTGTGAAGAAGCTGTTGGATCCATTTGATTTTATTCAGGTGTGTTAAATCAGGGAAATAATGAAAACCTGCAGGATGCCGGCCCTTGAGAACCGGAGTTTGACACCCCTGGATTATGGGCATCTTGAAGTTTGATACAAGGACAGCTGTTCATGTGCAATGAGTTTTTTTTTATTGAAGGCAGCTGGCATAACTGATTGGACTGATTCAGTCCATGTCTTTCTGAAGCTTGTTGATGCTGCTTGCAAATAAATAGTTGTGCTTTAATATTACATTTTTAAAACCTGTTTCTTTTCTAGTTTCTATAAACTAGTCATTTTTCTATTAAATATTTTTTTGTGCAACCATCCTTCTTTTTTAAAAAAAGAAGAAGCATGAGTAATGAAATCACTAAAAGTCCAGTTTTGTAAACTATAAATTTCTATGAAGAATAAATGGAAACTTAAACTGCATATAAATACCTTATACTGGAAAGAATGTTTTAAAAAATGTTTTTACATAAAGTTTTTTTGCTTAGATTTTACAAAAAAATGTTCAATAATGTAATTATTATTAGTTTAATTTATGTGTAATAAAAGCAAGAAATGATTAGATTGGTTTTACATGCACATATTTAATGCATATTCACAAAAACACCATGGAAAGTATTTTTATATGTGTAAGTGTGGTGAATTCAGTATTTGATTTAGTTTTATTGCTGTAATGCAATAAAATTAATTTGCTTTAACAAAAGACAATGAAAAGGAGAGTGTTTATCTTATATTTAACACTTCTTCTAGGTTTCACATCTGTTTTTTACTTTTGGCTGGGTAATCCACACATTTCATTGACACTTTGCAGCCTTGTTAGTGCGAAACGCCAACGCAAACTCTTTTGGTTGGTGGTGACAGTGATGAGGCATTGAAAGATGAGAGAAACCTTTGTGCATGCAAACATATCGGGTCAGTGGTCCCTCTGCCAGGAAGCACGCTTGTTTCAGTCACTTTGGACAGCAGCAAATCATGCACCGATGGTTTGTGGTTATTGTATGCACAAAAGAGGTCTATTACCCATCAATATGATGTATTCTTTCACAAATTCTCTACAAATGCTTTGTTTTATTTCTCCAGCAGGATGAGATTAGTGTAACAGATTTGTTGTCATACAATTTGACGATGGCCAGATAATTGTCCATCATCCCGGCTTTAACGGATCCCCTGCTTCTTTTAGCAAGACTTTTCTCTCCTTGAAGTGACTGCAGTGGAAAATATGCAGATGTGTTGCTGAAAAATATCAGTTTAAAATCACAGGGGATTTTAGAGTGAGGTCTGCCCTTTGCATGTTGCTTACTGGGGCTGTTCAATCAGTGGTGATAGAAAATAATTACATTACATGTTGTCAGCCACCATAGGGCACCTGGTTTCATTTACCCAAAATCAATGATTTCCTGTCAAATAGCAATGATACATGCACAGTTCAAAGCCAAGCAGTATTCCCACTGCCATATCTTTAATTGTGTTCTGATTTTTAAATATTGTACAAAGTTGTTCTGTAAGTAAATTTAGCATCTCTGCTGTGATAAACTTTCTGAAATCCTCCAGGAAAGTGTAAAGTGGTACATACGCAGTAAGGTGTTTCAAAGGGTTCTCATTTCTCTTTACAAAAAAAGTAATATATATCTCATTTTTTTCTTTGTTTTTATATCTTCCTATATGAAACCAGACTGGTTACATGCTATATTTCTTCACATTTTCATGCCATAGCTCAATAGCATCTTTGCTAGCCTCCTGTTAAACTGGACCATGTAGATCTAGCTTAGTCAGTACTAAATACTGAGGTGCTCTTGGAGCATTTTTATAATTTATTTTCAGCTCTAGTACGAACATTTTTATTAACTGGTTTGATGTGTAGTTCCTTAATACAATTAATGAAAACTAAATATGACTTGGTTTCCACATTCTGTCTTAAAACTAATCTGCTACATGCTAGTGCTACTAGCATGTAACTGACTGCTACGTAGCTTCATGCTAACATTAGGTTAGCTTCTCATAACATTTTTTTTTTCTTCTTTTCTTTCACCTGTCCTGTCCAGCATCATAGCAAGCAAAATGATAATCTGGTAGCTGTATCGTGCTGAACAAATTTTCTCTGCCAAGGGGAGGCCTTATGGGTAAGGCTCCTCTTGATACTCTGATCCATTTATTTATTTATTTACTTTGAATCATGGAATCATTAGGACATATCATGAAAGTAGCATCACAGCAACCAGATACTAACTCACAGGAAAAATAAAAAGAAGAATTATCTCTTAATATATAAACCCACTTATAAAGCCTCTCATAACATTAATAGTTGTACTTGCACAGAGACAAAATCTACAAACATGCAGCCAACATGTCAATATTTTGATTGGATTATCATATCAGAAACCACTTTAAAATTCAAACTGGAGTAGTGACACTAAGGATCTGTCCTCCTCCTTCAGTGACCTGCTAACCACTTGAAGTGACAACTGGGGTGTGCAATCTGATTTCAGAGGCTTTGCCCCTGGTTTGACTGCCAGAGAAATGCATCAGTGTTAATCTCAGGGTCTTTACCTGAATAATCTTTACGTCCATTCAAACTGACCTTAATTTGTTAGCATATAAAAGTTAGGTAGTTTTTCCACTGGTGCTTTCCAGGCTTACCATGAATTTTGGACATGATGTCATGACAACACAAAGTCACACAGTGTTGACTGATCAAGGATGTTGAATGGATGTCCCTTTGTAGCATGATGGATTAGATTTAAACATAAAGCTATAGGTGGAACTTGCAAAGAGCGTCCTGGGTGTTATTGTGGGCTCATACAAGTAAACACTGATCTATGAATCAAGTAAAAAATAAAGAAAGATAAAAAGAAAAAGTCACAGGCTTTGAAATATGAGTCAGAGTTGTATTTAGACATAAAAATATAACAGAAAATAACTTCATAAGTCACTGATTTTATGAGTCAGTATATTGATGAAGAATGTTTTTAGCACTGAAACTCATTTAAAATGTATTGGACTGCTATGTTCAGTAAAAATGAACAGAGATTTACTGTAACTTTAGAAGCTGATCCTAACATTTGAGCATATTATTATGATCATGAAGTCAGAATTCAAGGTCTGTCGACATGACTCAAAAGCAGTTTCAGTCTGCATGAACTGGCACATTTGGGAGGAGGACAACCACACAAAGACACAAATCCTACATAAAGAAAGAAATTACAGTGTTGGTGAAATAAAAGGGGATGTAACACCAATCAATTTCAACATGTGGCATGTCGCCTTTTTGCTTTTTTTCTACTTAAATGTTGAGTTTGAATGTTTGCACATCATTATACTGTTTTTATTTGCAACACTCATGTGAGTCAGTACAGTTGGCACGCAACACTGTTTTTTGCTGAGCCTCAAGAAAAGCTGCATGTTTGTTTATCTGATGCTTTGTTTGCACATCATTATATGACAATAAGAAGATAACAAAGTGTGCTTTAGGTTTTAAGACCACAGAATGCTGATAAGGATCATGTCCATACATACATTATTGAGAAACTGTACTATACATGGTGCTTTTACTGAGCAGATTCAAAATATTTTGATATTGAAAGTGCTGATTTGGCTGGTTTTTACCAATTTAAATTGATTCTATGGAGTTGCATTATTCCTTCTCTAGAATGTCATCAACACGGTGCTGTCCAGTGGCTGTGTTGGTCCAGACATCAGACATGGCCTCTGCTACGGCCTCCTCCTCAACCACCTCAAATCTTCAGAGATGCACTGGCTGCATCCGGATCTGACTGTGGCTGAACTCACCCAACGCTACGAGCAGCAGCACCTTGAGGCAGAATGGAGGTGCGTAGCATGAGAACTTGTTTTCAAGTTCACAGAGTTCGCCATCTTTGGTTGGGAATCTTGTATAGCTAACTCATAAACTTATTAATTTGTTTGTCTAGATATGACCTGAGGATCAGATACATCCCGTCAGACTTCATGGAAGCATTCCAAGATGACCGAACCACCATGCTCTACTTTTACCAGCAGGTTTGTAAAGAGCCACAGTGGCTTTTTTCTATGGGTGTGTTATATGGTAAGGAGTTGTTTTACAACTGGGATGAGGTTTAGATCGCTGGATAATCAATGGAATCTACTTTTCCTCAGATCCGAAGTGATTACATGCAACAATATGCCTCCAAAGTCAGTGATGGAATGGCTTTACAGCTTGGTTGTCTGGAAATTAGGTAATGTACAACTACGGATTCATGGAGGCATTTAACAGAGGAGAAAGCGGTGATAGTTGCACAAGTTTTGTTTTGTTTTTTTTATATATATATATAACTGGAACCTGTTATATTTGTCTGCAGGAGATTCTACAAAGACATGAATCCGAATGGATTAGAGAAAAAGTCCAACTTTGAGTTTCTGGAGTAAGTCAAGCACCCTCTACTTATGTTAATTGCAATTTTCCCTTTATGTCTGACTTTCTGTTTTCATGTATTAGTAGCAAAAAATGCTCACATATCTCATTCTAAATAGACAGTGTACCAAACACATTGAGGAAACCCACATCTGATCAGATACAGTCTAACAAAAACCTGTCTAACACTCCAGGAGGTGAAGATGAGCTTTGTTGTGTTGCATTAAGAAGGGTTTACTTTTCTTTATTCCTCCATTAGAAAGGACGTGGGGCTAGATCTGTTCTTTCCCAAAGAGCTTATGGACAGCATGAAGGTAGAGAGACAAAAACAATTTTTACTTTTAGCTACAGAATGACTTGAAACAAAACCATTGTTCATTCTTTGCCTGCGTATCAGCCCAAGCAGCTGCGTCGGCTGATCCAGCAGACGTTCCAGGGCTACGCCACTTTGGGGCAGGACCAGTGCATGGTCAAGTTCTTCACCACTCTTTCTCAGTGCTACAGCATCTCACAGGAGAGATATGCCTGCCAAATGGTTGTGAGCACTCTCATGACACTCATCAAAAACACCTCTAATTCTTTTATAATAACAGACTTTATCTTTTGTGTTTGTGTGTAAATGGATCTTTCCTTCATCTACAGCATGGCTGGAATCTCGCCATAGACTTGGTCATCGGTGCTGATGGAATCAGTCAACAAACTGATAACTTAACAGTGAGCCTAAACTCTCATTTTAGACCTTAACTCTTGGTTATATTGCAGGAAACAGGGAGAGTTATACCTGGTGTTTTTATGTTAAAGCTGCTGTCTCTTTTGCAGCCCATCTGTCTGGCTAAGTTCTCTCAGGTGCAAAGTATCTCCAGCACCGTGGAAAGCAACGGTCGAGCCCTTCTCACGATGGACATAGAAGGAGCCAAAGAGGTAAAACTAAACTTCCTGATTTGACATTGTGTTCATTTACTTCTTGTTGGGAGTTTGATTAAAAAAAAGAAAAATAATATTATGCTTTTTGGATTTCCCCTCTAACTTTACAAAAGTTACACTGCCAGATAGTGAAGAAGATAAATTTTCTGAAATGCCTTATTCGAAATTGAGACTTGGATTCCTTTTAGTTATCATGCTCAATTAATGCCTGCTACCATGTACCATGTAAAGTTAGGTGCTGTAAAGAGTTCAAATGCACAAAAAAAGGAATAAAATAAGTATTAATAAGAACACATCCCACCCTGTACCACCCAGCTCTAAAACTCGTCTTCAACAACCACCATCCTGCAGGTTTTAGATACTTCCCTGATGACCTGATTCAAATTAAATGGCTCCAGCTTGTCAAGTTCTGCACAATGACTCATTAATTGGAGTCATGTTTAAGGAAACATCTAAACATTTGCAGGACAGTGGTCCTCCAGAACCGGAGTTGAAGAGCCCTGTGCTAAACGATTGTACTCTGAACAACTTTCAATTTGAGGGGTGAAGAAATGAGAAAGAACAGTTATATTTGGAGAAAAAAAAAATCTCACAAAAGGCAGATTAAAAAGAGACATTAGATAAAGGAGAATTCTTTGAGGTTTGATAAGAGGTGGATCATTAGTGTGCAGTGTGAGGTAATAACATAAGGTCTTTAATGCCAATGAAATAACACGAGCTTCGTATCTGTTAGACCAAAGTAAACAATCTTGAGTACAGTGGATAAGATACATTCAAAAGACTTAGTCTTAATATTGAATTAGAACAAATCTTGAATAGTAAATAACAGCTTTATGATCTAACGAACAAGCTTGTTTTAAAAATGTTCTTTCTTTTCTTGCGCTGAATTTGGTGCAAGAGAAATAAAGCACAGTATTTCTGCATCTGTACAACTTCTTCTTTTAGCCTTTTAAAACCTGACGTCCCCCATTTAGGCAACTTTGAGGACAGAAAATACCAGACTGTGCAAAAATGCCCATATTGGCGACCTCGCTTGAACTGGCTGCAATAAAACCTCTTTAATTTTGTTTTAGTTGACTTTATCCGAGTTGGCCTTTGCAGGGATAATGTCCACATATTGTTCCATGATTTGATAGAAGTTTAGAGCATTTAGAGCAAACTTTTTTTATTTCTGCTATGTGCCATTTTCACCAGTAACTATATACTGATATTTACACTTTAACAAGTCATACAAATGTTCTCTTTACTCTGACCACAAACATATTCAGATAGATTTTGTGGTTGCAGAGACGTATTCACTTCATTATGTGCAAATGCCTACGAATATAGTTAAGGGTTCAGGGTGGTTAAAGTTCCTTAGTCACTCATAAAGACGGTAGGCTGTGTTTAATCATAAATATTAAGAACCTCTAAAGAAAAAAGAAAGTTAATTACAAAACATACTAGTTTCTGGAAGTACTTTTTGCGCTGGTTGTGTTTTTCTGGATTGTTCTGTAGGACTGGTTGCAAGAAGCATTTCTTCCTGTTTAAGCCAGCTTGCTTTTTGAACTGAGCTGTGGAGTCTTAGCTGCATTTTTATTTAAGGTTAGAGTTGAAGCAGCTCAGTTGACACTGATTATATTGTATCTTCAACCTTCCAGCCACTCTCAGTGAATACTTCTTCTCTGGCCGTAGCGGAAAACATGGCCGACCTGATTGATGGCTACTGTCGACTGACAGGAAGTGCCAAGAGTTCGCTCATTATCAGGCCCAACAAAGGTACAACAACAAGGATGGATCAACACGAGAAAAATGGCCCTTTTGAGAAGTCACAATGTAATAACACAATGCAAGAACCTAAAGATTCTTCTTACAATAATCTTGTATTATTAAGAAACAAGATTTACTTTTGTACTCTTGCATTACAGTTTTATTGAACAACAATTTTAACAGATTTTGGTGCATTCGTAATTTAAAATAAGGAGTTGAAATGATCAATTTAAGCTGGACTTTACTTGGAGTGGCTTCTTTTTATGCTGTTTACTCTCCTGAATCTTTAAAAGCAGGATAAACAGGAAGCAACCAAGTATATAAAGTTCTGAAATGTTCATTTAATCAAACATTTGATTCTTGCAGGAAGAGACACAAGGACGAAACTTCCTGACATCCCAAAATCGTGAGTCATATTGAAAGTTCATGCTTCTAAAAAAAAAAAAATCAAATATGACACATATAACTTATTTCCATTGTGGGTTGAAGCTGAAACTGTGTGGGTGAAGCTAGCTTTTCATTATTATGGTTTGGTTTTTGGACATTTTTCTTTTAATTTGTGGATTCTGTTTGAACAAAAGGTCCCAGATTTTTATACATTGCTTCCAGAAAAAAGCTGTGCACAGTATTTGCAATGCCACTAACTCCTTTAAAAGCCTCAAATTGTCATTTTATCTTATTTTCTTCCAGTGTTGCTCCCCGTGGTTCTGTTAGAGGTTCAAGTAAGTATTATCACTTATGACCCGTTTTCATGTACTTTTTCAATGTCGCACACCAAATTCAAACAACAAACTCCTGTAATTTTCCTGAACTTTAGGTTCTGATATCTATGCTGAGATTCCAGAGAGGACTGAAGACTATACTGGTGAGCTCTGCATCAGTGTAAACTGATTTAAAAGTAAAGTGAATGGTAGTGAATATTTAATATATGTTGCTATAAATGTGCCCCCTAGTTATAATATTTTAAAATGTATGATATTTTTCTTTCTTTTCTTTGTAGAATGATAGACGTTTAATGTCACTGGTTGGTTTTCTTTATAAAGTTTCATTAGATTTGTTCATTTTTTTTTAAACTGTATCTCTGTAGATAAACACAGGATCTCCAGAAATGATGTTGTTGTGGGTCGAATCCTGGGGGAGGGATTCTTCGGAGAGGTTCACGAGGGAGTTTATAAAAGCCCAGTGAGTTTATCTGTCATTAAATTGTTTGTGCTAAAATCTTAAGACTGACTCAGCTTAACAGCAAATGCATACAAATGTGCTTGTAAATGAATGTGTGTATGCTTGCAGAGCGGGGAAAGGATCCACGTGGCCATCAAAACCTGTAAGGAATGCTCAGCTGATGTAAAAGAGAAGTTTCTCAGTGAGGCTGGTGGGTGCAGAGATCTTTCTCGATAAAGCTTCACTGGTTACGTATCATTAGAATTTGTGATTTTTCATTCGAAATAGAAGTTACTGTTACTGTACATCAATATGGAACAGAAAATGACAGGAAGATGAAGTGTATTGAGTTTTGGCATGTTTCAATCAGAAGACGGGTGCAGTCCACTTCCTGTTGCTTGTTTGTGGTTTTGTGCAATAGACTGGAGCTGTGAGAACTGGAAACTGTGGTGGTCTGGAGGTCACGGCATTCATGATGCAAAACAATGTTGAAAAATGCCACCTAAAGTAAAGTAATGATTATAAATGGGATTATGTAATGATCTGACATGCTTTTTGTTTTACCTTGTTTACATTCATGATCTGTACTTTTAGTTCTGCTTTTTAGGTTGTTCCTTTTCCTTTCAGTTCTTCATTCATATCAGGAATTAGATGTGTTTTATTTGCCAATAACCCCTCAGTAGCTACATGACTTTATTTTATTTTATTTTATTTTATTTTATTTTATTTTATTTTATTTTATTTTATTTTATTTTATTTTATTTTA
>JBAFTB010000027.1:10696753-10720446 GCA_037177355.1 Melanotaenia trifasciata | reverse complement strand
TTTTATTTTATTTTATTTTATTTTATTTTATTTTATTTTATTTTATTTTATTTTATTTTATTTTATTTTATTTAAACTTTATTTAACCAAGTTAAAATTCCCATTGAGATCAAGCTCCAAGGGCAACCTGCTCAAGAGGTCAGCAGCACGTCTTACAGATTCAAAGATAAAAAGACCATAAATTAACAATCAATACATTACCAATACATTTAAACCTAATTAAGAATTTATAAAGGGGTCTAAAACAATCAAAACACAGGCACTGCTCATAATCTTCTTACTGAAATGAAATGAAAGAAAATGAAGGGAAATTCTAGATTTCCTTTGATTCTTGTCTCGTTTCATGCGGCGTGTTTAGTGTAGTTTTCCCCGCCTCATTCTGCTGATGTTTTGGGTATTTTGGGATCTGGATTTTCTTCTTAGTGCAGCACCGCCTGTTTAAGTTTAACTGATCAAACTTTATTATTTTCCTCATTATTTGCCTGTTGGGCTCTGTTTGAATCATCCACAAAACATGTTCGTAACAATATAATATAGTGTTTGTTCTGCTTATAGCTTTTTAAAAATGTGATTGTCATCATTATTATTCCTGATGACAAGACAAACAAACAACCAGCAAATGTAAAAAATACTAAATAACTATAAATAACTCAATTCGTATGGTTAGTTTTAGTTATAAGGAGAATGCTAGCTTCTTAAGGCGTATAAAATATGAAACTATAATCAGGAATCAAATGAGAATAAATAACAAACCAAAATACAGTGACTAGGATCAATTATGAATTGTTGTTTGAGATAGCCCTACATCCCCTAAATGTATCATCAGGGAACTTTTTCTAAATATTCCCTTTTTGTTTGTTTGTTTTCTTAATTATTATTTTTAAATCAATCTCAAAGAGGCCTGCTGGGAGCCTGATGGAGATATTCCTCTGAGAATATTATTGCAAATTTTCCTAAGCATTAAGGATTGTGGCATCTTTTGAGGAACATTGTCTAACAGTTCTAATTAAATAAAACTTTAAAACTGTAATAGGAAGCGTACAGTAAAGGTTGCTCTAGTAGCATTCCGTAAAAGTCTTCTTCAGGAAATCTTTAGGGGAAATTCTTCAAAGGTTCCTTATTTTGTTGGACCTTTTGAGAACAAACAGAGCCTGAAAGTTCCCCTGCAGAGTCTCTGAGGTTTGTATACACAAACTTAAGAGGATCCTGAAATTTTAAGAGGACTTGTAAAGGAAATATTTGTGTCACCATTAGAAGGAGTGTAGAGCAGATTTCATGGTCCCAGTCTTTCTGTTCATAGAAACTAAAATGCCACAAAAAAGACTGTGTATATTAAAAGATTCAACCATTTTTTGTGATAAAAAAAAATGTGCTGCTTTACCTGCTGCAGGTCTGATGAAGCATCTCGATCATCCTCACATTGTGCGTCTTATCGGAGTCATTGAAGTGGATCCGGTCTGGATTGTAATGGAGCTCTATGAACATGGAGAGGTCTGTGTAAAGCCGTAATAAACAGTATTAAATGATCTGGTTCTTTTGTACCCATGTGTGTTTGTGTCTCGTTTTTGTGTCTCTGAAAGCTGGGAAAATATCTTGTGGAGCAGCAGTACATCCTGTCTGCAGCAACATTAACACTGTACTGTTTACAACTCTGCAAGGCCTTGGCTTACCTGGAGGGACTGAGCATGGTGCACAGGTAACACACTCTCCAACTCCAGTGAATTTTAGTGTAGAAAATCAGCAAAGATCAATTTAGAACCTTTTTATACATCATGATGGAGTTTTTTCCACTTTGTGCTGCAGAGATATAGCTGTGAGAAACGTCCTGGTGGCATCTCCAGAATGTGTTAAACTTGGCGACTTTGGCCTGTCTCGCTACATTGATGAGGAAGAGTATTATAAAGGTACACGTGGACACACACACACTTGTTTTTTTTGTGTAATTGCATCTCAAATCGCATTTGGATTTTCAAAAGGTTTTTGTAAAAGTGAAGAAACATCTCCTCTTTGTGCAGCCTCACTGACTCGATTACCAATCAAATGGATGGCACCAGAATCCATCAACTTTAGACGTTTCACCTCGGCCAGTGACGTCTGGATGTTTGGTGAGAAAATGACTTATGTTCATGCAAACACACGCAGTCTTTCTTTTTAAATACAGTAAGCACAATGAGAAGCATTTTCAGATTTGATAAGCCTGTCTGTTGATCTATCAGTAAACAGTTGCTTAGCTGGCCATATGTGTTCAACCAGGTGTGTGTGTGTGGGAGATCTTCTCAATGGCCCAGCAGCCATTCTTTTGGCTGGAGAACGGACAGGTGATCAACCAGCTGGAGTCTGGAATCCGTCTCCACAAACCACAACTTTGCCCTCCCACCATCTACAGCCTGATGACTCGCTGCTGGACTTACGAGCCGCATGGCCGGCCCACCTTCAGCCAGCTCGCCTGCTCCTTCAGGTTTACAATCAAACACACACACTCTATCGCACCTAGATGTTTAATGGATTTTCTAATGTTTGTGTAATCTATTAACTGTATTCAGACACAGTTACAAGGACACCATTACCTTTGTGTTTGATAGTGATATCCACAGGACGGAGGTGGAGATGGAGACTGGTGCAAAACGAGACAGATGCCCTTCAATCTCATCCATTGATACCTGCTTAACAGATCCTCCACCCAAGGTGCTATACACATGCAGTATGTTCAGATGAATTTCAGCTTGATGCAAACTGTTTACTGTAACTCAGGTTTGATTGGTTTCCCAGCTTCTACTCACAGGATATTAAAGATGTTAAATAATTTTCTGCTTTTTGCATAGCAAACTTTTCGACTTTGGTACCATCAGTGAGGCTGCAGCATCACGGCAAAATGTTGAAATTTGTCTTGTGATTTTCTGTGGTTCACATTTAGTTTGTATCTGTTCATTTATGCTCCAAATCCTGTCAGAAAAAAGAATGAACATTCATTTTTTTTCACCTGACAGACCTTAAATAAACTGTATATTTTCTGTCTTTTTTTTTTTTTACCAGCCATACAGATTACAAGGACAAACCCTTCCTCGGGTCACACACAAAAAGGTGCTGCAAAACTTTCTTACCATGTTCAGATGCTTAAACCACAACATGAAAAAAAGTCTAATTTCATGCAAATTGAAACTGAGCTACAGCTGCAAAAAACACACACAAGGTTTTAAATAATCAAGTATGATTAAAATAACCTAAGTTGAATGCGTGTTCCTTTTTTTAAGTTAAGGCAGAATGAAGTTTCTTGTGGTCTGGTTAAGAAGTCAATAGGAAATGGAAATCAATATAATCTTCTGTTGAGGATGACTCTACAAGCTTGTTGGCCCTTTTCTTGTTTGTTTGTTTAGGTAACAGACAGAGATAGTAGGCAAGTGTGGGAGCAAGAAAAAATGGAAGACGTATTACAAAGACAAAGAAGAGAGATGCTGATGGATAAACAGTGGCTGGAGCAGGAGGAGCGACAGCTGGTGAGAGATAGTGTAAACCACTCATAAAGGTTTATGGTTTAATGGGTGTGATAAAAGACACCCATGACATGAATCACACACATCTACTTCTCATTGATGCTTTCACTGTTGCTCATCTGACATTATGCTTGTTGTAGGACCCTTTTGTGCAACTGGACACACAACAAAAGGTACATGTTTCGTTTCTTGTTTTCACTTTTTTTTTTTGCAAATGAAGTATGTTTAAAATAGAGTGCAGAAAACTACACGTGACTAGATATGACATCCTTTAAATATGTGTGGTTTTGTCTATCAGCTACTCAGAAAAATGCATAGACATTTGTTTTGGGGGCTTTTTCCATTAAAAAAGTCTGATCCTCTCCACACAATGACAAAAACTGAGCAAATACGTTTAATTACCAAATCAGCATCATTCATAAAATCTCAGTGAACCAGTTCAAAATGATTGAATTTCAGGTTATAATTTAGATGAGAAAATATCCTTTTAAGATGACAAAAGATTATTATTTGCTGCCTGACCACAGTTACAACTGCTGCAACTAATAAAGTAACGGATGTCTTCGCTTTTATCTCTGCTGTTTTCAGCCTACTGAAAAAACCCCAGAAAATGGTGAGTTCACTTTCTTCTGTTGGCAGATTGTGACCACTGTGTACTGTATATGGACTATATTTAATCTCAGGAGTTGACTAAATGTCGGTTTATTTGTGTTTCAGGTCCTCCAAAGAAACCTCCAATGCCTTCCTCCATTGCGCAGGTAAAAAACTACATTTTGTGTATTTTTAATCAGGGGAAAAAAAACTAAAAGTATTTGAGAAGTGAGAATATCTGGTTCTGGGAGAAAGACAAAGTGATGTGTCTTGCTGTTGTAGTCCCGACCCACTGCTGAGATGGACCGCTCAGGCGATGAGGTGTACACGGGCGTCATGGCGATGGTGAAGCAGGTTGTTCAGCTGAAGAATGACGTGAACACGCTGCCTTCTTCTGAGTATCCCAACGCTGTCAAGGTAGCTCCATCACTATGGCTTAAATCTGAAGGTGCTGCTCTGTCAGGGAAAAAAAAAGGCCTTTAAATGAATAAATAAATACTGAAATGAACAAATAATGAATTACATATATAAATATGCCAATGAAATAAAATTAAATGTATTTAATACATTTTAATAATGTCATTAAATAAAAAAACACTGTAATAAAATAAATTATAAATAAGTTTACATTTTTATTCATTTACTGGCATCTTTATTTATTTAATTAAATGTTTATTCATTTCAGTATTTAGTCATTTAATTAATAGTGAATGAAACGACTCACCATATTTGACTTTTTTCAAATAATCTTCCAAATTTTCTACTCTTTTCCTTTGTATTGCCACCCCCTCACCTCCCGACCCTGTTTGTCCTGCATCTGCAGGTAGTGGGTGTCACTCTCCGCAACCTGATTCAAAGCGTAGATGAGATCCTGCCCTCTCTGCACAACTCCATCACCACAGAGGTGAGCTTAAGACACAGCCTGCTCTTATTTTTCTGATGATGATGATAAATAATGCAGTGACATTAAGATCTCCAACCCATCTCAGATCGAGGGGACCAAAAAGTTGCTGAACAAGGATTTGGGCGAGCTGATCAACAAGATGCGACTGGCCCAGCAGAACTCAATAACATCTCTGAAAGAAGAGTGTCAGCGGCAGATGCTGGCAGCCGCCCACACTCTGGCGCTCGACTCCAAAAACCTGCTGGATGCCGTGGATCAGGCTCGAGTCAGGGCCAACCTGGCCAAGCCCAAACCTGCCTCACAAGATGAAGATCTGAGAGAATGAAGAAAATAAGGCATGACATCGGAGTTTGTTTCTTTGTGACATGCTGAGGTTGTTCTGCTTCTGCTCTGGAAATCAGAACGTTTGTATCTGCTCCTGAACAAATGACTCATGTTAAGTCACAACGAACAAAAACTGGACTTTAGGCCATACAAGTAATATTTTTTTATACTGTTTATTCTTTATTTTTATTATCATGCAGTCTCATAATTTGCACCTCCTATTTTCTTATTTGTCTGTCCTAAAATATGCCTTTATTATAAATGCATTTAAGCTCCTTTTAAAGTCTAATTTCTGCAGGCAGAATCTTGAGTGCCATCATTCATGAATATTGTTAACTAAAAGCTATTAAATTTTTTTTTGAAACTTTCATTTATATATAACAAACTTATATATATATATATACATTAGTCTATCTTACACAGCATGATCTTACATCTTTTTACAGTGAAAATGGATGAATGTGAACATTCTGCTCTCCTCAGAGCAGACTGTTTCATTTTATGTCATCTATCAGTCTGGCTTTAAAAGTGTCCAATCCACAGAGAAAGCTCTACTGTCTGTACAAACGAGGACAGCTAGAGCAACAACACGGTGCTTAATTCTCATGGTGCATTATCCTGCTGGAAGTAGCCATCAGAAGAAAGAAAATATCCCCAACATTACACCAGCTGCAGCTTGGACCATTGATATGAGGCCGGATGGATCCGTGTTTTCATGTTATTTCCACCAAATGCTGAGCCCACCATCTTAATGTAGCAGCTGAATTGGAGACTCATTAGACCAGACGTTTTTCCATCTTCTATTGTCCAGTGTTGGTGAGTGTGTGTGAAATGTAGCCTCAGTTTCTTGTTCTTGGCTGACAGGAGGAACCTGGTGTTTCTGCTGCTGTAGCCCATCTGCTTCAAAGCTGGATTTTTAATAAAATGAAAATTAATAAAAATGGAAAAATACTTAATTTATCTCAGACAGAAACTGAAAACTGAAATTTCAATGGCAAATTCTGTGTTCAGAGATTTGCATATCTTGGTTGTTTGTGTGGTTGTTTGAGTTCCTGTTGACATCTGAAGTCAACAAGACAAATCCAGACAGCTGGATGTTTTCTTTTTGGACCATTCTATGTAAACCCTAGAGATGGTTATGTGTGGAAAAAAGTAAATCAGCAGTTTTTAATACTCAGACCAACAACCATAACACATTCTGTCACTTTAGTCCCCCTCTTCCTCATTCTGATGCTGTTTGAACTTCAGCAAGTCGGCTTGATGTCCCGAGTTGCTTTGCACCTTTTCTCACATAATCTTACCACCATAAATCTTTATAAGGGTGTTTTAAAGAGTTGTAAAAAATCTCACTTTATCAATCATATCAAATCATACGTATCAATCATACCATGAATATTTTCAAAAGTGTTAATGGGAACAGTGTAAGTGAAACATCCGCATGAATACTATGAGACTGAAGCACGTTCTGATACAAAAAACAATTGCCCCAGAAACACTGCTGGATGGCAGGAAAGTGTGGTTTGGATGTTTATTTTAAGGACATCAACATTGAGGGAGTGTATGTTAATAAAACCCTTTATTGAAAGTGCTTTGGAATGTACACATTAAGAAAAAAAAAGAAGGGAAAAAAAAGTCTGCATCCCATGTTTCTTCACTTTTTCTCTTCGATAAA
Organism: Melanotaenia trifasciata; assembly: GCA_037177355.1. Lineage (NCBI taxonomy): Eukaryota > Metazoa > Chordata > Actinopteri > Atheriniformes > Melanotaeniidae > Melanotaenia > Melanotaenia trifasciata. The sequence goes on along the minus strand of JBAFTB010000027.1, from coordinate 10,713,464 downwards.
CAGGATTTGATTATTTTCTCAGTCTTTTTTTTTTAAAAGAAAACTTAAAGAAAGCAAACTCTTCCTCCTCAGGAACAATCTTCTGTGTATATTATACAACCTGCGAGAGTACTATTTACAACTCCGACAGAAACAACAATAAAAAGCGGCGTCTCCTCTGTCTCCTCGTTTCTGCATACTCATACTGACTGTGGAGCTCCAGCTCAACATGAGAGCCAAACAGAAAATAAAGGGAAAGTTGAGCAACTGTCTACCTGCTCAGCATCAATCAACCCCGAGTCCCAGTTCACTGAGAGTCAACCAGAAGTCCTTGTCATCCAGATATCGACCAAAAGCAGCTGGAAACGGATTCATTGCCACACAGATGTAAGTTGAGGGCAGGTTTTGAGTCTGGCCCGCAGCCAGCTAGAGTCAACCTGAACGTCAACCTTGTTTTTACTGGACTCTGTATTTGTAAAACCAGCAGAGACCTCTGGTGAAGTTCCATCCCAGTGAGACAGAGAGGATGTAAATGAGGCCGAGCAGAGCAAATGGGTAGAGCAGCACCACGGTGTTCGACAGGAAGGGCAGAGCTGTGAGGATTAAAAAGTAAAGACTGGTTACTTAATGCAGATACTTTTTACCACTTTATATCTCAACCCCTGATTCAAGTTTATTCTAACTGTTCTGCCAACTAATCTCTACATTTGTCACTTAGATTATGCCATACTTGTCAAAACATACTTTTATTTTTTCATTAGTGGATGTTTTTGACCACTAGACAGAATGAAGACCAAGATAATAGCCAGTGTAGACTGGGATTGTGTTATAGCACCTTCAAATCCAAACACACAGAGCTTAACAAGAAAAGATAAACGGAGTTTGGTCAGATAAAATGTGTGCTAGAGATGTAGTGTGTCGGAGTTTAGCAGACAAATGGTTAAAAAAAAAGAGGGGGGACTCTAATGGATAAGGCCTAATCTGTCTGCTAAAACCAGTGTCCTCAAATAGATTACTATGACAAATCAAGACTGGGATCCCAAGAGAAAGAAAAGTAAATAGAGTAAATTCTTGTCATTTTAACTGACACTGCTCTGAAGTTATTCTACATCAGGAACGTTCCATAAATAATAAACCTGAGAAACATTTCTTTTTATGCAGTGAGGAATGTAACATTGCAGTATAATGTGAAAGAGACTTACCATTGTACCCTAAGAAGGTTATGTAAAGATAATAACCAATGGCAATCAGCCACAAAGTGTTCCCAACAAAGCATCCCAGGAACCAGTCTGAATTTATCACCACAAGGTCTGAAACACACAAAACAAACACAAGTGAATCAACTGTTGATCTGTGACAACAAACACCTTCTTTTTTTTTTTAAGTCTCTTGATAACTTAGTGTGTTTTAAGAGAGGTTGTAGTCAAACTGGACAGCATACTCTAAGTATTGAGAATAAAAAACAAAACCTTATGTAACAGCCAAAAAAAAAACTTTTTTTCTCATTTGCAGAATGTCCATGTTGCAGTGGAGTCGACTTCCTGTTCTAACAAGCTTCAAAACTATGAGGCAACAGAACCTTTTCCATGTAACTGTTGGATGCGAAGTGATGTTTGTAGAAATACACAATGAAACGTTTGTTCTAACCGCTTTGGCATTTTCTAGTTTATAATAGTGTAATAATCTCCTCTTCTTAGGTTCCCCTTCCAAATATCCTTTAGCATGGCTCATTTGTCAGTGTCTTTGTCTAGGTCTCCAAACATAACTTAGATAACTTAATAATACTTCACATGACACTTTGAGGGAGAAAAATTCTAAAACAAACAAAAAGTAACCTCAGTTAAAGAATTTTAGATACATGGATAAAACACAAAAGAAATGCTCGCTACTCACGGTTAATAAAGAAAAGCTGCAGGAAGTGCAGGATGACTAGAAGTGGATAGAAAGCATTAAGATGAACATCAAACGCATAGCCCCACTCCACATCAAAGTTTCTGCTGGGATGTTTCAGCAGATATTTGTTGCTAATCAACCTGGAAAAAGACAAAAGTTTGTTAATCCTTTCTTACATTTTATTCATACAATCATCAAGACAAACCTACAACTCACCACATTAGAGTTGATATAAGCAGACCGACTCCTATGCAGTCAACAAACACCACCCACAGGAGCAGTTTCAGAGTCTCCAACACGCCCATCTCCAGCACAAGGCCAAAGCCTATCGTTGACACTGCAATGTAAACCAAAACAAAGTGCACATCCAAATGAATACATGACATTCATAATCAAGAGTCAACAAAGTGAGTTTTGTTTTTTTACATTTTCAATTGATTTAGTCACAAAAAAATAAATAAAAAGATCAGATTTACCACACAGCCAAATGCTGAGCAGGACTAAAAATGCAGGATCGTCCCTTGCCCACTGATCCTTGGTCTGTTTCCTGTAGTGGAAATTACGGTAGACCCTCTGTGGTGATGTAAACAAGTAAAGCATCTGCCACAAGGCAAATTCAAAGTCCATCTGTCTGAAATGTAGCAGCCGCCGTAGGTACTTGTACCGTTTGGCTCCTGCTGTGTGGCGTGCTGCATCCCTTGAACTAAGGGAACCATTGCTCTGTGGTGAGGTGGTTGGCAACATGGTGCTGAAAATCCATTTAGAAAATCAAATTAATAATCAAAATGCAGAAAACTTCATAAAACAATTCTCATAAATACAATAGGGTATATCATATGTTATTTGGGGGTTATATTTGATCGGTTTTAGCATCTAGTGTAATAATCAAATTTTTTATTTAGTTGGCATATACTAAAATATTAGAACTGGGCATAACATTGCAAAAAAACATCTTAATTTTAAAGTATCTGATATGTTTGATATTATGCATTTGATTTGTAATTGAATTTAGATAATATTTATTATAGAGTTTGGTAAAAATCTGCATGGTGCTAACATAGAGGACATGTTTACAGTTTAGTAAAAAGAAACACAATAAAGGAAATACAAACATATCCCAGACATAATGCTTGTAATCAGCCCACACTCAAACCAAAAATTTTAGCTAGTTTGATTAAATTCTATATTAGGTAAACATGTTTACAGCCTGTCAAAGAACTGCTTACAATACAACCCTTTATTTATGCAAGACAAGACGAGGCTGAACTTAGCCTCGTCAAAGAAAAGTCTTGTGGCATGCTATCAACTGTGAGTCTTCAATATTTTTAACTTTATTCCATAAAGACTTCTTTACTACAACATACTAAGATTAACATTGCGAATCTATGTCATAATTTAAAAATGACATCTAAGACCATATATCCATTAAACATTATTTTACATACAATTGTTAAACGAGTTATGTGCAGCACCATACAGGTTACACCTTCTATAAATAGTGATTATATTTAATTTCCTTGTTAGTTGACGTTGTTTGCTAGTAAGCAGTTAGCTTGTTGCTAACAAATCTAACAAGAGAGGGCGAGTTCAGTTTTATCAACAACCGCCATGACATAGCCAACACATTGGCAGTTTATTAAATATTCAGCTTGATTTAGGAATTCTGAAAAAATATACATATATATATATTTACCTCTGTTTGTTGTAGTAATTCACATCAGAGAGCAAAAACTCTTGCTCGTTTCTGTAGCTCTTTGCAGAACCTTCCTGAGTTATCGCGAAAGTGCCCACGTAGATACGTCCGGTAAAGACCGAGTGAGTTCTGGGAAATGTAGTCAGTAGTTTCCATTCGTGTCATAAACCTAAAGGTATGTTATGTTTTACGTAATACACCAAATAAAAATGTAAATTTCAATAATAGTATTTGTAAATTTATTTTAAGAAAGAAAGAAATAATTAATTTAATATTGATTTGATATTTTATTTCTGAAAAGTATGTACATGAGACAGAAACCATAGACCCATCTTTAAACGGAAGTATAACCTAACGCCATATCCGGTAACGGCATCGTAGTTTCACTGGTGGTGTAACTAAGAATAGAGCTGTTCTGGTCAAGAAGGCCAAATAGCAAAAGGTAAGAACCAGCATCATATTATGCACAAACACGGGCCAGACATAAGTATTATCACATTGCAAGACAATTGAAAAATCAGGTACTGGTCCGCGTGACTCCAGTAGCCTTCTGACAACATGCACCGTCTGTGTCCTTGACTACTACTACTGTTAGCTAACATTATTAGCCTTCAAGCAAGGACTCCTTACTTCAAGGTTTGTGCTGCCTCTCATGTCCGCATTGACTAAAAACTGCATATAAACTTATGTAAAACTACGATGTCTGGATATTTATATTTAATGTTAGTTTTCTTCGGATATTTGTGAAATGTTAATTATGTCACTGAGGGGCTTCAGCACTTGTTATTGTTGACAGCTACGCAGGGGTGGCCAACGTCGGTCCTCGAGAGCCACAATCCTGCAGGTTTTACATGCATCCCTTCACTGACACTCCTGACTTAAACTAATGAGTCAATGTGCAGATACTTATAGGCTGTTGGATCCATTTAATTTGAGTCAGGTGTGTTGGTGCAGGGATGTATGGAAAACCTGCAGGATTGTGGCTCTTGAGGACCGACGTTGTCCACCCCTGTACCAAGGCTTACATGAATTGTTGTCCATTGTTATTAGTTTGTGTCTGCATTAAAAAATAAACTAGCGATGCCATAGTTGTGTGATTGAATGAGAGGTTATGCATTATATGTCAAAGGACAAGAATTTAAAAACTGATTGTATTTCAGCTTATTTTGTGGTCATGCGTGATTAAAACAACTATAAGTTGTACATATTAACTTCAGACTTATTTGATGTACATTCAGTTGTGCCATAACCACCGACCAAGATCCTTTAAAATAAAATAAATGATTGTTCTTGTTAATAGCAAATAATAGTCACATAACTCAAGCATTTTTTAAAATTTCATTTAAATTTTTATTATTATTATGATGGACTAAATATGTTTAGGTTAGAGCTACTTAAAATTGGTTATAAAAGCCATTTAAAAATATATTTTTAATAAAGAATTTGCTTGTGAAATGATTGATTTTAAGTAATGTAATCTCTTGTATGTTGAATTGCATTTGCATTAAGCCATTTAGATTTCTTTGCGCTAACACAGATAGCAGATTTATGAATAGAGTTTTGCACATAGTAGCAAAGCAGAATCAAGTTAACTTTTCTGTTATATCTCACAGCATCATGTTGCGACTGCCGACAGTTGGCCGAGCTCTAGCCGGAGCTGCCAAAGGCAGCCTGGCTCCTTCCACTCCTGGTAAGATCCATGGATGTTTGTGTTTGTTAAGGTCAGGTTAATCAACTGCAGTCATTTTGTTTCAGCATTATTTGACAGGCCCCTTATACATGTATTTTAGGAGAACATTTATTTGGAATTTGGCATGTATTTTATTGTTATTATACTCTTGACAATTTTAGTTGTAACAAGTAAATGTAAATGTCTCACTGGGAAATTCCAACTATTTTTAAAATAAATTTTTGCTAAAACTAGATGTTCATGAGTTTTTTTTATATAGACTGAATTTGGTCATTTTAGTCATTATTTATTTTCAATTTGCTTTTCCAGTACGCACTCCGGTGCGTGCTGCTAGCAACATGGTGGAAGTGTTTGTTGATGGGAAACCAGTGGAGGTGGAGCCTGGAACTACAGTGTTGCAGGTAGAGAGCAATTTTTTTCCACTGCAAGCTAAAACCTCCGTGTCTCATGTTGCTTTCATTTGTATTCATGGTTTGTTTTTGAGTTTTACACATCAAGACCATAGTAAAAATATTGCTGCTATTGGGAAAAGTCAACAGTTGAAATGTCTTAGTTGATATACATACACAGTTAAATCCAATCTTCACTCAAGCACTCAAGCAGGTATCATTCGCTCATGTTTTGGAGGTGTGTTGTCTGCCAAGTTTTCATTATTTATAATTAAATTGTTTCCTTTCTCCTTAAGGCCTGTGAGAAAGCAGGAATTCAGATCCCCAGGTTCTGTTACCATGAGCGTCTCTCAGTGGCAGGAAACTGCCGTATGTGTCTTGTGGAGATTGAGAAGGCTCCAAAGGTATTTCTCATCAGGCTGTAGACCTGACTACATTGAAACTTGATAGGATGCTTTAGGACTGAAATTGTTGCAGATGTCCATGTGATTTATATGTGTGCTCTGCAGCCAGTAGCAGCCTGTGCCATGCCCGTCATGAAAGGCTGGAACATCCTCACCAACTCAGAGAAAACTCGCAAAGCCAGGTGACCTATTTATTGTTTACTGTGTGGTTTTTGTTTGAATATAATTCAAGCTTTAATGCTTCAGAAACAGCTAATTGAAACTGTAACGCACTCTGTTCCTGAATTTCTTCATCCTCAGAGAGGGAGTGATGGAGTTTCTGCTGGTAAACCATCCTCTGGACTGCCCAATTTGTGATCAGGGAGGAGAGTGTGACCTGCAGGTAACTTTGGACCTGTACACAGAAAGGCTGCTGTAAATGAAGCTCTTAGATACTCCACCAAACACAATTTGTTGTTATTATTATTATTATTTTAAATTCTTTTTTTTAGGATCAGTCCATGCAATTTGGATCTGACCGCAGTCGCTTCACAGACGGAAAGAGAGCAGTAGAGGATAAAAACTTTGGCCCTCTCATCAAAACCATCATGACCCGATGTATCCAGTGCACACGATGTGTCCGGTGAGCAACAGCTAGCAATGACGTCAGGGTCTTGTTTGCTTTGATTTAAAATTAATGTGCCAATATGTGTGTTTTACAGTTTTGCCAGCGAGATTGCTGGAGTTGAAGACTTGGGAACGACAGGAAGAGGAAACAACCTGCAGATTGGGACGTACGTGGAGAAGATGTTCATGTCAGAGATGTCAGGCAATGTCATCGACGTCTGTCCTGTTGGAGCGCTCACCTCCAAACCCTACGCTTTCACTGCACGACCATGGGAGACCAGGTAGGAGAAGGTTTATTCTTGCCTGTCACCATTACCAAGTAAATACATTGTTATTGTTTTTTTTTTTTTTTTTTTTTACTTCTTGAAGTAAAATAAGAAAGTGGACATAGCAATAAAAGTTACTTTTTGTGGCCCATTGTTCTCTTTAGCGTTGTCTTCTACTGTCTTTGCAGAAAAACAGAATCAATTGATGTGTTGGATGCAGTTGGCAGCAATATTGTGGTGAGCACAAGAGGAGGAGAGGTTATGAGAATAATTCCCAGGCTGCACGAAGACATCAACGAAGAATGGATCTCTGATAAAACCAGGTAATCCATAAATACATCAAAGCCAGAAACCAAATAAATGCCTGATTCAGTCATGAGTAGTTTTGTACTTGACCTATATGTGCATTCACAGGTTTGCATATGACGGTCTAAAGAGGCAGAGGCTGACCCAACCAATGGTAAAGGATGATTCAGGTCAGCTGACTCCAACCACATGGGAAGATGCTTTAACTCGTGTTGCGGGAGCAGTAAGTGTTTGTTTCTTTACTGGATCTCTATCTATATATTATCACTCTTGCTGCTATTGCATTAGAATTTCCCTGCTTGTTATTGTGCTGTTGTCCATTTGCAGAGACTGTTTAACTCTTACAACTCAGTTAGATAGCAAGCGCCATGGAGCGCTTTCACTTATATTGTCAACAATTTCTCAGGAAGTGTGTAACTCTGTCAGGTAATTTGTGATGGATAGCTTACCCCTTATGTGATCTTTGGAAGTTTTCCAGGCAATTATATCCTGTCCAGGAAGTCTACAATCCAGCCACAAAATGAAGTTTTTATTTAGACACTCTGTATGGCAAATCCCCAATGAGTGATCCATGCTAACACCATTATTTATCACATTTTCATAATAAAAAAAGATTGCTTTTACTACGATGTTGCTAAGAGACCTCTATTTTGACCTGAAAATGATGATTAAGCCACTTTCTGTCAAACTTTTGACCAATCAGATAGCTTAAATTACAGCCAGTGATCACCAAGTGACAAGAAAGTTATATGTACTGTATGTCTAAAAAAATAATAAAAAAAAAAAATAATGACACAAGGTGGCGCCAAAAACGAGTTGAGTTGGAGTCAATCTTGTGAGGATAGTTGGTAATAATAGCAATATAAATAACTTGAAATAGCAGAAAACAGAAAAGTGTAAATAGTTTCTGTTGTGTGTTTGTTTCAATGCCAAAAAAATTTCTCCCTAAAGCCAAAAAAATAAAGAATTCTTAGTAATGAATTCTGTTTAGTACTTTTGGATTGGCCTTTATGCTTCTATATCAATTGATACATTATTTTAACTTCATTTTAGCCTCATAATCTGACAACTGAGGCTGTCCTCAAAAAATGTCTGTATGTTGACTGCTTAAAAGGGTTGAGCCTCAACATGTTTTTATATTATTAAAAAAAAAAACATGCAGTCGAAAAATGAAGTTTAAGGGTTTTGGTGCCATCATATTGAGGTGCTGAATGTGTTTGTGTGTGTGCAGCTTCAGAGCGTGCGGGGCAATGAGGTAGCAGCCATAGCTGGAGGATTGGCAGACGCTGAAGCTTTGGTGTCCCTAAAAGATCTCCTTAACAGACTCGACTCAGAGAACTTGTGCACGGAAGAGCTCTTCCCTATGGCAGGGGCCGGGTAAGGAAAGCTCTTGCCTCTGTCTTTCTTTTAGTTTTGCTTTTTTGTCAGCTGACACTGTTTTCTTGTGGCTTCCTCCTCAGCACTGACCTGCGCTCCAACTATTTGCTGAACACCGGCATTGCCGGCATCGAGGACTGTGATCTGCTGCTGCTCGTGGGAACAAACCCACGTTATGAAGCTCCGTTGTTCAACGCTAGAATCCGCAAGAGGTATTTCAAACATCCTACTAAGAACTCTAAATTGCTGTTTTTGCAGTTGCAATAATGTGCACACTTGTTTTTTTTTTATTTTATCTGTCTATAACTGAATGTGTTCCTTCCTGTCTTCCTCTACCAGCTGGCTTCACAATGACCTGCGTGTTGCTATGGTTGGTCACAATGTCGACCTTAGTTACACATATGACCACCTGGGAGAGGAGACTTCAGTACTAAAGGAGCTGGCTAATGGCACACATCCTTTCTGCCAGGTTAAGGACACACACATTGAGTGATCGCTGTGCTGTATTGGATTATTTTCTCCTTGTTGATATTCCAAGGTTTTTTTTTCTCTTCATTTCAGGTTCTTGCAGGTGCAAAGCATCCAGTGGTGGTTGTTGGCAGCAGCGCTCTTCAGAGAGAAGACGGAGCAGGCATCTTGAGCGCTGTCTCAACTATTGCTCAGAACGCCAGAACAAGCAGTGGAGTGGAGGATGGCTGGAAGGTCCTCAATGTCCTACACAGGTACAAAATTGCAATGTCCCAGATGTAAGTTTGTGTTACCATGGATGTAAATTAGTAGCTGGTCTAAGAAGATCCTGTTCAGCTTAGAGGATAAAGAAACTGTGCTTAATAACCAGACTAAAAATGATATGACCAAAGACCTTGTACTGTGGCAAGAAAAATAAGAAATATATACAATATGTACAATGGTGAGTTCATAGGTTGACTGATCTTTTTGAGGGCACACAATCCAAAGTTTATGGTTGTTCAACAGTTCATTCAGAATTCCACAAGTGCACAAAGAGCTTGGGAGCCCAGTTAACTGGAGGAAAGTAATAGAACAGGAAAGCTAAGTTTGTAGCTGAGTTGGATATCCAAGCGCACTGAGTTAGGGTCTTGAATGAGCACCACAGAGCCTCCTACTGCACCAGTAGTAGCAGAAGTAAGAGGAACCCGATTGGGATAGACTGCGTCATCTAATGTCCGTCACAGGTCCAGAGGCAGCAACCTGGCCAGCTCCTTTCATTCAACAGTACACGAGCAGTAACGGTGTGGCTCGGTCACAGCGGTTGGCATCTGCAGCCGTTCTCCGTCCTAGCATCCCACCCATATACCCGCCGGCACGTGTCTGCCATCTTTAACCCTGCGTTGGTGCTAACTCCCGCATGGCTAATACAAGTATTGTGAGATTTGGTGTCACTATGGTAATGGGAACTCAAAGGCAGAAAGAGGGAGAAACAATTTATATTTTGTAGCTGGGCTACATAAACGTATTCGAAAGCAGCCTTATGGAAGGATGTCTGGGTTGCGGCTGGCTGTGTTGTTGGTGTGGAGCTGGATTCTCTGAGGGCGGCGTCAGAGAGGAGGATGCTGTCCAAGCTAAAAGCTATACTAGACATCCCTTCCCACCCTCTCCACAACATGCTGAATGACCTCGAGCACATTCAGCACCAGAATAATTCCACCTCGCTGCAATACGGAACACCACAGGAAATAAATCCTGCCTGTGGACATTAAACTCCATAACTCTGCACTGGACCAGAAGTCCGAGTCATAACCTCTTATAAATATTGTAAATACTGTAAATATTTATCTATTTGTCAATGTATTTGTTTTATTTATATTTTATATTCTATTTTTTTCTTATTTTATTATGTTTGATTTTATTTATTTTTATTTTATTTTGCCAACTTGATTTTTCTTTTTACTTTAACGCTAATTTCACATGGACTCTTATTTTTCTATTTTCTATATCCTTTTCTCTCACTGTATGTCGTTATTTTAAGGAGCACTGCAACGTAGCAATTTCCCTCTGGGATTATTAAAGTATTTCTGATTCTGATTCCCAGAGTGGCCAGCCAGGTGGCTGCATTGGATCTGGGCTACAAACCGGGCATCGACGCCATCAGGAAGAATCCACCCAAAGTCCTCTTCCTGCTCGGAGCTGATGCCGGTTGCATCACCAGAGCGGACCTTCCTAAAGACAGCCTCATCATCTACCAGGGTATACATAAAAATACAAGAGTAGCAAATGCTAAATTCTATAAGACTACAAAATGCTCAGCTGTTAATTTCTAAGCATATGTTAACATCACTTTGAACGCCTCCAGGTCATCATGGTGACGTAGGCGCACCAATGGCAGACATCATCCTCCCTGGTGCTGCATACACAGAGAAAAATGCCACCTACGTCAACACTGAAGGCAGGAGCCAGCACACCAAGGTGGCTGTCACTCCGCCTGGGATAGCAAGAGAAGACTGGAAGATCATCAGAGCTGTATCTGAGGTCAGGAAGAAGGCATTCACAAGCTTTTGCACTTATTCCCTTTCTCTTACTATGAGTGAAAGTAACGTTTTCATGTGTTTGTAGCTTGCTGGGGTGACGCTGCCCTACGATTCACTGGATGAGGTCCGATCCAGGCTAGCTGAAGTCTCGCCTAACCTGGTTCGTTACGATGATGTAGAGGGGGCAAACTACTTCAAACAGGCTAATGAACTTTCAAAGGTATGAACACAATCATCCCATTCCTTTTGACTCTTCGTCCCTTCTTCCTGAGGACCTGGTCTCAAATACTTTCTTACTTTGTTCCTGTCAGGCTGTGAACCAGGAGCTCATAGCAGCTCCTTTGGTTCCACCTCAGGTCACTGCAAAGGACTTTTACATGACAGGTAATTATGTGATTTCCTATAAACATCATCAAGTAAAAATAGAAACAGAAATATGTATAAGATGGTCATTTTAACATGTTTTTTTCTGTGTTCAGACTCTATCAGCAGGGCATCCCAGACGATGGCAAAGTGTGTCAAAGCACTCACTGAGGGAGCTGACGCTGTCGATGAGCCGTCTGTTTGCTGATCGCCTGATAAGACCGCAGATAAATATAGCAGTTGTCTCGTTTATTCCTAAACATAACATGCTTCTCTGAACAAACTCAGTGTTGCTCCATAATTTAAACTTTCCTTGTTGCTTGTTGTGTACATTGAAATCATTTTCACTTGGATTCAGCTTTGTTGAAAAATGCTGAGAAACATACTAGAATAAAAATTAAAGTATTTACTCCAGTTTAAGTGGTTTTCATTCATTCTTTTGCATTTTTATTGCATTTTTTTGTTGCATAAAACTAAAACATCACAAGTCGTCTTCACCCCACGCATCCCACAATCTGACATCTAGTATTTAAGTATGTGTTAAAAGCTTCTTCAGATATGCGATTGTAGCTCAGCTTATAGCAGGTAAAGCATCTTTAAAAGAAAAAAAATTAGATTATGCTTTTTTTTGTGTCTGAATTATTGGCTACTCAGAATTTTAAATAGAATTTTCTGCATCTGTAGAAATAAATGCTTATTTTTCAAGTTTGTATAATTAATATGCTGATCAAAGTCAAATGTTATTGACCACAAAGTCTTTCACATAATGTAATGTCAATAGAGATTAAAAAAAAAGAGTTTGAACAAAGCAGTGTATGAGTGTGAGGAGCAAACCAGGGAAGTCGTTCAAGAAGGCAAGACTCGCCTGGAAAAGTCAAATTCAGACTAGTGCCAACGCCTCTGAAAATGTTAAATACTGTTCCTTTTTTTCTTAAATATACTGCATGTTGCTACCCATTGCATTGTTATCAGTAGAATAGTGATGTGCCTCCAGTACCAATATATCACCAACCAAGAGGGAATGAAGCAGTTCAAAAAGGAAAAGGGAAATTATATGACAGTGCACATCTTCCTTCAGCATGGAAAAATCCTCTTCTGCCTCATGCTTTTAGAGAGCAGTAGAACAAAAAAAGGGTCAACGTACAACAAGGAACATTAGTTTGGTTCCTACCAGATGTCATCACAAAAAAAAAAATACATTTCCATAATAAATCTGATCAATAATACAAAGAACCAGAAGCATAAACACTGACATTTACAGCATTTAGGCTCCCACCCAACCACAAACTGGTATTTCTCTTGTCCTTTTGCTATATTTGTCTTTGCTGAAGATTGAGGAGATACTCCTTCATCTACCGGCACCTGTCACCAAGGTTCAAGGTTTGTTGGATCATTCAAATGTTCTGTCGTCAGTGGTCTGCTGCTAACATTAGCCATCACTTCATAGAAGGTTCATAAAAGTTCTTAGTGAAGAATTGACACCACCCAAATGGCTTGATGATGGGACGTTCATTATAAACTCACATCCATGTTCTTTCAGCTTCTCATGGTTTAAGTCCTTCATTGCATTTGTGAATTCTCCTTTCGCACCCACAAAGTTTGTGCCTTGATCACACCTCAACTCTGTCCTTTCTCCTTATTGCAATGAACGCATGCAGAGTGTTAATGAAAGCATTTGTTGTAAGATCATCAAGCATTTCAATATGTATGGCTCTTGAAAAGGAGACCATACCATTTCAGTTCCTTTCTTGCCTCCTGTACATTAAATGGTTCAGTCTATGCCACAGTGTGTGAATGGAGGTGTCATTTCCGTTTTTTCTTCTGGCATGTCTGCTATCTTTGGATCTTGTGTGTTCCCTCTATATTTCCTGCATTTGGTACATTTATAAATGTGTGAAACAACTGCACTACTGCATCCTAGGACCCAAATTCCATTGGATCTCGGCTCATTTACAGTTATTCCTCTTCCTTGATGATGCACTTTCTCATGATAATACTTGATCAGTACAGAGGACACAAGGCTTGCTTCCTCTTGGACCAATCTGATTATGAAGTGCTGTTTGTCTTTCTTTAATGCTTGTGGCTTCACTTTTCTGAAGCTTGAGACCCTTGATCTGCTTAGCATGATGCTTAAGATGAGCCATATCTTTGACAGCTTTTTTTCTAATCAGAAAACTTGTTGACTGAGCAAAGTTCTCTCTTCGTTTGACTTTGTGTGAAGCACATGGATTTTATGAAGTTCGGAGTCCTTGTCAATAACTTCCTATCAGATGTCATCACAAAAAAATCCATTTCTATAATAAATCAAATCAATAATACAAAAAAAACAAAAGTATAAACACTGACATATTTATAGCAATTAAAGGCTACACAAAATAATATACAAGATATGTTCCACAGAAAGACCATTTAGCTATAAATATGTCATAGATATTACCTTTTCTTTCAACCTTAATTTTATTCTAATATATGTTGTTTAAATGACGCAGCCTTTAGCTGTTATGCTGCAAAAAAGTGGGACGTTTGTCCAGTGGAGATTAAACTTTCATTAAATTTAAACACCTTTAAATCCAGGCTAAAAACATTTCTTTCGTGTGCCTATACATGAAACCTGCACTGCATATTTTAACTTAAATAGACCGTTGCTGTTGTGAGACAAGAATCATAAATGTCTCAATAGATTTTGTTTTTTCCCCAACAGTTTTTTCTCCATATAACTGGTAGCCATGCCAGCACCAAAAGTCAAGAGAACCTGAACTTAATCCAGATTCTTATTGAAGGCCCTACATCATTTTTCCAGTTCAGAGCAATCAAACTGGAACACTTTGCCTGGATTATAACAAAGATGAGAAATATGTTCTCTTGCAATGAAATTAGCTTCACTGCATTTAAAACATATAAAAGCATGAACAAATTATTTCCATATGTTATTGAAAGAAAAACCCGCAATAGTCTCTGTTTTCTGTTTTCTACAGAGCCCCTCTGATGTCATGATCAAAATAAATAATTTGTGGCCTTGGAATAGATATAACGTGGGCACGATTATGATATTAATATCCTTGGACAGCTGGGTGTGTAAATCAAGCGCACCTTCTCTAAGGTCTAAGGTAGAGGCATTAAATGGGCTAAAGCTACACCATGGTAAATAAGACACCTTTTTTTATTTCATTGTTCATTCTGATGATTAAAGCATGTTTATTTATATTTATTTCAAAAGATAATTTCAAATTACAGCATGTATGTAAAATTCAAGGTTGCCAGCAGTTCTGACTACACACTCCTGTTTTGTTCTTTGCATATCAAAATGCAGATTTTTAAAACAACTCTGTAGTTATTTCCATTTTCCACTGTTTTACTAACCCTTTTTATAGTCTATCACCACCAATTTGTCTTAAATAAAATAAATAAAAACTGAAATAAACTGTTGTATCTCAAACATTAAATGTACGATTTGCAGACTTTCCAGGGAGCTCTTGCAAACAGTCCAGTCACAAGGCTGCTACAGTGCAGAATACTTAAGAGGTCAGTTGAGATATAATGTCAAGGCCACTGCTGAAACGTATGAGCAAAGACAGGAACAACATAGCTGTCTCGCCTCAGCCTGTAGTTCTTGTGAACTCAGTGTTTAAAAGAATCTTAATGGCACATTTCTTAAAAAAATATCCATTTTTCATAGAAAATAGCTACACTTCAAACTACTTCTGGGTCTTAAACATCCATCTAAACACTTTCAAAGTGATAAAATATTTTCTCATTATTCATACATAATACTACAATATAAGAATTTTCTGTAATACTTTAAAAAGAAGTTATACTTTAAAAGGAAATGTGTATTTTCTTTTATGATTAGACTATAAAAGCCAATACAAAAACAAGAGAGGAGCTTCTTAGTGTTGCTTGACTAGCCATAAGTACAAATTGTAAGTACAATCCACTTGAGTTAAAGACTGGATGCAAATCTGTGGGAGGATTCAAAGTAATTGAAAAAATCTGTCTGTCCTGAATGGATCCAAAGTAGGATTTGTGCATGGACTTGGACCCTATTCCTCAAGATGAATGGCTCTTGTCATATAGTGTTCCCAAAGAAAGAGAGTTCTTATAACCAAACACAAGCAGAGAGTCACACAGACATAAGAGCAGAGAAGACAGTCCCATCTCTTCATCCTCTGTCTGCTTAGTGTCTGAAACTGGACAGTGAGCGGACTCTTTCACTCCTCTGGATATCTGGATTTTCCTCTGCTTCAAGGTTAGTATTATTAGGAAGTTTTGTTTTCAGTAATCTTTCCATAACTATTCCGTAAATGTTGATTTATTATACTCGGGGTGCTTCTTACTCTAAGGTAGCGTGTAGTTTTGTATTTCTATACATGTTTTGGTTTTTGTTGACTCTGCTCTCCACTGTAGGGCTTTCATGAAGGGAAGGGAAGTGAACAAACATTGGCTCCAGCAGTAAAATGGTTCCAGTTAAACTCCTCATATTGGGAACTCAGAACACTGGAAAAACAGGTAAACTAAAGATCTTTAGAGGCTAGCTGAGACACAAGCAGAAAAAGAGATATTCTGATATTAACGAGAAGTGAAGTTAATTGTTGGGCACAGTTTTGCTAAATATAGACACTTTGTACAAATCTAAACTTGGCTCGCTTCACTGAGCAATAAAGTGGAAATGTTAAAGCCCATCTACATGACCTATTCTGTTAAGTTTTAGCATCCAGCTACATGTCTCCGTAAGTGTCTCACCGTTAGATTAGAGAGGTGAAATGATGGATTATAAATCAACGGGTCTCCACTTGTCCTACATAGGAGTAAGACATCCAGATGAAACCTTAAAAATAATTTGTTTGGGGTCTTTTGGGTTATTTTGCACCTGTTTGTACCTATTTTGCTCTTTTTAAAAGTTGTTTTGTGTTTTCATTTCATTATCTATAGATGGTCCTGTAGAGGTGTTTTTAAATCAATTATGTCAATAATTAAGATGTCTTTATGAATTATAAGATAGATAGATGGATGGATGGAGATAGATAGCCAAATAGATATCTAGCTCGCTAGCTCGCTAGATAGATATCCAGCTAGCGAGCTAGATAGATATCTAGGGAGCTAGCTAGCTAGCTATCTATCTAGCGCCCTAGATAGATATCTAGCGAGCTAGCTAGCTAGCTAGCTATCTATCTATCTATCTAGCTCGCTAGATAGATAGATAGATAGATAGATAGATAGATAGATAGATAGATAGATAGATAGATAGATAGATAGATAGAT
>JBAFTB010000027.1:10650430-10696653 GCA_037177355.1 Melanotaenia trifasciata | reverse complement strand
AGATAGATAGATAGATAGATAGATAGATAGATAGATAGATAGATAGATAGATAGATAGATAGATAGATAGATGGATGCACTATGTTTCATGTATTAGTGCACCTCCACAACATTGTTTTTGTGTGTCTTAGTGGATTTATCTCAGTTAGCATTGAGTTGTGATCTATTTTATGCACTTCTTTATCTGTAGTCTCATAACTGTTTGCAGCCATGTTACATTTAATGTTTTTTTGTTTGTTTTTTTTAAGCTCTGGTTTTGCATTAAACTGGCATTTTGGGGGGTTAATTATTTTATAGCTTTTTTGTTGATTTATTTTATATATAGGCCTATATATATATTTTATGTTTTTTCTGTATAAAAGTTCATTTCTATCAATATGATGTAGAAAAAAAACGCAAATGTCCATTTTTTAAATTTTGTTTAATTATTTTACTTTATTACCATAACATTGCATGTCTTTGTTCCAACACAAAAACATTTTTTTGTCATTTCAAAGGGCCACATTCAATGTTTTTATGGTTGTGATTATTTTTACATAGTCAGAAATAAGCTTTTGAGCTTCTTTTTCTGTAACAGAAACCTAACAAAAAACTTTCCACCCATGGCTACTTAACTGCATCAAGGTGAAATTTTGAGTGTGATAGCTCTGTCTCGGGTTGCTCTGCCTGTCATAAAATGAAGGAATTATGCAGAAGATAACAACATGAAGTCTCATTCATTTACTCTGTATATAGGATGCCAATGGAGATTTCAGGGCGCATTGTTTATACACAATATTAGAATTATCAGCAACCTGAACCCCCACTGAAATACAATGAGTCCTTAAACTGCGGACACAAAGAAGGCACTTGCTGCAGGGTGCAGATCAGATGCAAACATGTTAATCAAACATCATGTGTGTGAATTTGCTGTATGTGAGAATATATTTGTCAGCATGTCTTTTGTTTCAGGCTCTCCACCCCCCAGTTGACATGTCTGTTTTGTCTCCAGCACTGTGTGTTCGTTTCATAACCAAACGCTTTATAGGCGAATACGACCATAAAAAGGGTGAGACTTCAGAGCTGGCATGGTAAAGTAATCAAACCCTGCCTTATACATCTCCAACTGGCTGAATATAATAAGTAAGATCTCTCCATAGAGGTGACATACAGATGTAACCGGATGGTAGACCTGGAGACCGTTGATGTGGAGATTTTGGACTTACCTTGTAAGGTAAATTTCGGTTTCTATTTATGTTTTGTATAAATAACAAGAAACTGAATAATGCCTGTATGTCATCAACACTAAAATGTGATTCATTTTGCATTAAACTTTTACTGTCTGGAAAGAAATGTGATGCTATAGTTGCAAAACGATGTCAGGCTGCATTAAGGTCTTTGGTTGAATTACTTATTGATGAACACTTCTTGTAATTATGCTCCAATGTAGTCTAAAATAGACACAAAATGAAGCTTACTGCTAGGAAAAAAAACCTACTTTGGCACAGAGAAGTCACTATTTTGTGGTATTGAATCTCTGCTACAGTACCCAGTCTGATCTACTATTAAATGCTTTAAAAGAAACCAGATGAGGGCAGCAAAATTACTTTTTTAGGCTTCAAAAGTGGCATCCACAAACCCATGAATGACATGACAGTAGTTTTAGCCATTAGTATTCCTCAGTCTATGTAGTCTGATTTTTAGATCACGACTTGTACAACAATTACTGGTCACTTTATTATGTTCACCTTAGAAACAGGTTGGAACTGCTTTAATTCTTTAATAGTATGGCTTCAACGGTTTAATGGTATAGATTGCTGCATATTTGTCAGCTGCACATCCATGATGAGACTCTCCCGTTCCACTACACTCCAAAGTGTAAATGTTGCAGCTGAAATGGAGACTCATCAGACCAGACAACGTTTCTCTATCTTCTATTGTCCAGTGTTGGTGATTCTGTGTGAACTGTAGCCTCAGTTTCCTGTTCTTAGCTGACAGGAGGCACCCGGTGTGGTCTTCTGCTGCTGTAGCCCATCTGCTTCACGGTTGGACGTGTACATTCAGAAATGTCATTCTGCATACCTTGGTTGTATTTGAGTTGCTCTTACCTTTCTATAATCTTTTACCAGTCTTCTCATCCTCATCTGAGCTCAACAAGGCCTTTTCATCCAGATAAATGCCACTCACAGAGATGGATGTGTGTGAAAATCCCAGTGGATTAGCAATGTCTGAAATAATCCGTCCAGCCACTTTGGAAACAACTATGCCACTTTCAAAGTCACTTCAGTCACATTTCTTCCTCATTCTGACGCACGCTTTAAACTTCTACATGTCGTCTACATGCCTAAATGCATCGAGTTGCTGCCGTGTGATTGGCTGATTAGCTTTTTGTGTTAACAAGCAATTGAACAGGTGAACATAATAAATTGGCCAGTGAGTATATACCAACTATTAGGTCATAGTTAGCTTAGTTAAACTTAACTCAAAAACAGTAGTTGTCCTTCGAAGTTCAAAAACATGGTTATTCCTATATTTCTAAATCTTATTCACACACTGATGCATTAAAACACAATAAAGGAAAATTAACAGTCAATTTGAGAGGTGGTTTTCACCCCTTGTAGTGTAGCCTTTATTGTAAGCTAAGTGCCCTCTATGGCTTCATGTTTAGCTACGAATATAACTGCTATCTTTACTGAAACCAAATAAGCATCCATTTAATACAATCTCTTTTACATGTCATTAAATTAGGAGAACTCAGTGGCTTCCCTGGAGTCTTCCATCTGCTGGGCTGATGGCTTTCTTTTAATTTACTCCATCACACAACGCCTCAGCTTCCTAGAGGTCCCTCGACTCAAGACACTCATAGACAAGACCAAACACAGTCTCGGTAGGCTGATACTTTACTTTTTATCAGAGCAAGAATGATCCACCACCACCACCACAAAAAGGGGTTAATATTTTTTCAATCTATGGGGCTTTGATGCCTTTTATGTAACATCAGTGAAGAAAATAAAAACATTTGATTTTGCAAATTTTTGCAAATCTTTACAAAGGAAATTTGTATTTTTTCATCAGTTGGAACTTGGAAGCTTTATGGAGTCTGTAAAGATCCTTAGACAGCTACCCAGTACACCAGCTGCTGACCCACTGAACTCCACAGGAACAGTGTGTTCGCTGGTTTTACTCATTTAGTCCGACCCTGTTTCCTGTTTGACATCTATCTATTGTTACCATCACACATCCACAAATGGAGCTGGCATAATTCCTTGTTTGGTAGCCCACCCGGTGCACCGTAGGTAGCCTCTCCAAGCTGCATGCCACAAGATCATCTTGTTGCTTTATTGTCATTTCACTGTTTGACTGTGGATGTGTGTGTTTGTGTGTCAGTTGCTCCTACAGTGCTGGTTGCCAATAAAGCAGATCTGGAAATTGGCAGGGAGGTGACAACAGAGGAAGGACAGAGACTTGCTAAAGATTTAAGGTTTGTATGTTCTTGTCTGTGCAACTACTGTATTTAAGCTGCAGGTATATAATTTTTTCACTTTAAACAGTTTATAAATGGTGTTTTCTTTCTGTGTTGTGTGTGTAGGTGTGGTTTCACAGAGCTTTCGGTGGCAGAAACAGTTTTAGCAGTGGAGGCAGCCGTGTTTCAGCTCATTAGGTTTGTTTCTGATGAACTAAGATGTTTAATGACACATCTGAGATACTGTCTGCATGCTAATACACTTGTTTTCACCTCCCTTACAGGAGTTCTTTCAGTTTATAAGGTTTTGTCTAAACCTGCACAGTGGTTTGTTGATGTGTTGTCTGGTGTGTGACAGGCTGGTGTTGGATCAGCAGCGCTCCCTGCCAGACCGTCGCTCCTACATGCTGACTGTCCGCCATGCTCTGACCAGGAAACTGACCCGATCAAAGACCATGCAGTGGTGACCCAGCGAAAAACAGTTAAATGCAGTTTGTTTTTATCATGGAACAGAAATGAAATTTTTATGTTTACAAATTACAATTTACAAAAAATAGTTTTTAAATAATATCTTTGGGCACTTCATTACTAGCAGCCGGTCACAATAACACATAAACTGTTCCCATTTCTTCAGTTACATCTATTTAAAATGCAGAATATATTTCAGTAGGAGTAAAATAGCATGCTTGGTTAAATAAGGTGATTCCTGAGGCGCTAGTAGCTGCATCCCTCAGCAGAAAACAAAAAAAAAAAACAGTTTTTCTAAAATAACAAGATAATTATGAACAAGGACGTCCAGTATGATGAGTGAGACACATCACCAGTACTGGAGTCTGCTACTTCAACAATTCAATATCAGAACCCTCATTTTTAGCTCATTCATAAGAGTATGAATTACTAACATAACAGTAATAAAGAGTTTATGCTATGTACTGTGAGAGAAATACAACCCTGCTCTGTACTTTTACCCTTACCTTAACTATTCAGCTATGTTATCAACTTTAAATGACACAATAAATGTTTGCAATGTGTATGAAAAAGTGCCAGAAGTGCTGTTGAAATAGACAATACAGAGAATATGACTGTGTTCCTCAAACTGTAGCCTACGATACCACAGAAATCTGGCTTGAAGTAATTTCTTACTGCACAGTTAAATTGCAGGTCTAAAATTAAAAAAGGATAAAATTAAAAAGGGTCCAATATAGTTAAAGGATTATTCTGTAAGATTCTTAATTTTTTTTCTGATTTCTTTCTTCTTTTGCTTTTTTTTTGCTTTTTTTTTGCTTTTTTTTTACGATAGGCCATCACAAAGTTTTTTTTATCCCTTAAAATAAGTCTGGATTAGTGTCCAGATTGGCTGACAGACAGAAGATGTCTCTTTTTAAGTTATATTTGAGGTACATCCATGTAAATTTGGGGAAATGTACCAATGTAAATGCTCATTCTGTATTCACACTTACTGAAATCCTAATTCTGACTTTCATACAGTTTTTAGACATCCAAAACTTCCACATTATTTAAGAAATTTAAACCATTAGAACACAAAATCATTAGTTCAATCAGGAGAAGGGTGTTCAAAAAGAACCTTTCCATGTATATCATAAATTCAGAAATATGATTTTTTACAAAATTCTCCAAAAGCCTGTCGTACATACTTTGCTTCAAAATGTATCTCCTTCCACACAAATTCACCCAGTGACACTTCAAGATATTCCTAAGACATAAGTACATAGCCATATTATGTTTCTTGGAGATACTTCACATGAATGGATGTTTGTGTACTGGCTGTTAAGCCATTTATCTTCCAATAGAGGGCAGCACACTCACCTTATTTTTAGACAGTCTCAACCTGGCAATACACCAGTTGGGCCTTTGAACTGCTTAGTTGTGGAGGGAGTTCACTGGCCTGACCTGAACCCCTTGGAAAACGTGCTCATAAGAGGGGAAAGCTATGTCAGGCAGTTAGACGATCAAGGATCACATTTTGGGTTAATGTGATATCTTTCTATTTAAATAAATTAACAGCACCAGTCAGTTTGGGAATTAAACGTCTAAGGTCGATGCTGCAGGGTGTGCATGATGTAACTGTGTGTAAAGAAGGAAGCTGGCTTTCATTACAGTCTTGGCATTTTTCGGCCGCGTCCCTGCTTCTCGCCACATGCTTCTCACTTTTCTTTGAACTTTTTAACTTTATGATCAATGACATTTGTCTCCAAAAAGAGACAGGAAAGACACTAACAGGGAGAGGAAAACACTGGAACTTTTTGGCATCTTAATAGTCTGAAATCAGCAGAGAAATAGGAATATGAGCTGCGTTCTTGCAGCCATTTGTAAAGACATTATGGAAAACTGGATGTGCACTTACTCACTGTCCCTCCACTTGGTCCATCATCATGGCCACTTGTTATATATACATAAACTCCATTGTGTTGCCATTTACCAACTATAGAGCTTCATAATCTTCAGCTTAGATGATGAAGTAAGCAGATTTTAAAGTTTTTCTATCAAACCTGCTTGTGCCTCCCATGAGCTCATTAATGTGAAAGGAATGATTGGAAAAAGTGATTAATATCAAAGTATAAATTGATATTCACCAACATGAGTGTGTGCAGTGGTGAATCCATTCAAGTCAGTTAAACTCAGTGAGTGTGAAAGAGCAAAGCTGCGACAGCTAACAGTAATTGTTTGGTAGTGATGGTGCGGTGGGGAGAAATCCCTTTATTGATTCAGACGAGCATAAACAGAGTGTCCTCCACCTCCGAGCTTTGATTTTACTGCTCCTCTCGCCTGTGATACTAAAAAACCCGAGTGGATTAGAAAGACTGATAGAGGGAGGCAGAAGAGGATGATGTTGATCAAGTGGAGGTGATGACATCACAGCGGTCACCAAGGAGACAAAAGGTCAGGACCCCATGTCAGCTTTTTGGCTCAGAATAGAAAATGAGTCATACCTGCATCACAGCAGCAATAGCCAATCAGACTCTGACAGTCAGGACATGCATCAGCAGATGTACAGCCAATCCTGGAGCTATTGCATTCAAACACACAAAAGGCTGTGGATTTCATAGAACTATAAACACATTAAATACACTTCTTTAAGCCCAACTGAAGGCTCAAAGTTAACTGTGTCTGCAAAGCAAAACCTGGAATGATATATGAATGTTAAATATGTAAAAAATAATATTTTTTTTTAATTTCTTTGCTCTGAGTTGTGCCTAAAAAATGAATGCCTGCTTTTCATGAAAGCAGACCTACTGACTTTAATTATTCCATTAGTTCCACTTTCTTTGGCTTAAAGGGATGTGAATACAAATAACAACTCCTCTCTAGTTCTTCTCATCTCTTAATTTAAAGTGTTTGGGTGTCTTCTAACCTTTATTGGTTGCAATTTGTTGCTCCTGCAACTTTTCTCTTTTAGCACCACTTACATTTTCAGTCTCATGATGCACCGTTGATATGAGCTAGTATATATATTTTTTTAAAGTATACCAATTTCTACATTTTATTTTTTCTACGTTCTAATGTAAATATAAATGTTGGTTTTTGAGACTTGTTAACCCTTGCATTCTGTTTTTATTTACATTTTACACGGTGTTGCAACCTTTTGAAATTGTGGTAGCATACACACACACACACACACACACACACACACAAAAACCAAAAAAAAAAAAAAAGCAAAACTTATTTATCTTATATGAAACATTTAAGGAGCTCTTTAATTCATCCTTTATCTCAAACAAACTGTTTTAGCTCCTGTCTCTTTAAGACCCAGCTCACTGTCTTCTGATTGGTCGAATTCTGGAAGCCCATATTATAGTTTTACAATGTTATGCATTTCTGTGGGTATGTGGAGTGGATAATTTCACCAATGCATAGACTCTGGAAACTGGGTTGTGTTTTTTTCCTCCAACAACCGAACAGTTTACCATGTTTGTTATGGTGATTTAGTTATGAGATCCATTGCTGATTGGCTGAGAAGTTGATTTAAACCAGAAAGGGAATGACCTCAGCAGAGACTTTCTTTAGCAGAGAAAAAAGAAAAGAAAAACAAAAAACCTACACAACCAACAACCCCACCAAAAAAATTAAATAAACAACTAAATAAAATAAAAGGAATAAAGAAATACTTTATTAAACTAAATTAAATTGAAAATAAAATAAAGAAGGTCTGAAGAGGAAGATCTTGATTTAAATAAAAAATAAAAAATAAATTGCTGTACTTGCTTCACAATAACCTGTCTTTCTTTAGAATTTATAAGGTCTTGGTAGGAATTACTGCAGACAATGAAAGGTCACTAAAGTTATATAACACCAACCTGTGTGAGAAAAAAAAGGGACAACTTATCCTCTGGGGCGAGACACCTCCGGTAAAGTGATATTTAGAGGCAGAAAGAAGACTCAAAAGAGGTGGACTCAGAGGTGGATAAAATGATTGATAAAGAAAAGAAGAAATAAGAAGCCAGGAGGAAAAGCCTGGAGAGTAACAGGAGATTATTACATAACAAACTCTTGCAGCCTAAAGTGTGCACACAAGCACCTGATGATAATCCCTTATGATAAAGAGCTCTATCACTTCACCTCCACCACACTCTCAGTGCTGATCATAATATCAACAATATTGTCAAAATCTAAAAGTTTGGACACTTCCTTGAATGCATGTTCAATGCTTAGAAAGGTCCCTTTTAAATACTAAGCTCAAAAAACAAATATACTTCTTGCAAAACAGTGAGCAAGGTTTCGATCACCCTGGCCTGCTGTATTGCAAAATCACTCTGTATCCCACAGGAGAAACAATCTGGGACAGAGTGGCAGGAAGGTGAAAGAGATAGGGGAGGCTGAGTGATCATGGAAGAGAATAAATATCTGATTCACTTCCACTTTCTTTAAAAAAAACATGATTTTCTTTCTAAGCACAAATTCATACTCTTCATTAAATAGATTATTTCAGGCCCAGAGGTAGATGGATCATAGACTGTAAAGTCTGCCATTTATTTATTCATTTCACTGACTTATTTGATCTTAATTTCTTAGATACATCACGTTTCCTTTTAGGAGAATTGTGAATGAATACAGAGTTTTTTTTTATTTAAAAAAAAGTACATTAAAGGAGAAAAATTAAAAGAGGACAGTAAAAAACAGGCCATTTCAGCAGTGTTAATAAGGCTGATATGTAGATGAATAGCACTTTTTTTCAGGGCTTTTTTTTCTACATGTATTAGTAAGCTGAACAAAGTATGAGCAGTTTTAACAAGCTAAACTTTTTAACAGGCTAAAGAAATAACCTGACAATTGGCCTAAAATGTGTTGGCAATCAGTATTGTGTATTTTTCTTTTCTTTAAAATACAGAGGAATATTCTTGCTAGTTTCAGTTTGTTTCATAATCTATGGATCAATGCAAGGAGGAAGGACCCAAATGCAGGACTACAGGCTGGAGACAGGTGGGTTTATTTGACAAAGACTTTATATTCACGAACAAACGTTAGTACCAAGGTAGGATCAAACCAAAAGCTTGCAGACCATAACAATAAGGAGTGAAGGTCCGAATCCACAGTAGAATAAAATATTGCTGCTTTTTAACATTTGGATTTGTCCCACCAAGAAAAGCCCAGGTAGAACGAATAACCTTAACATGGGCTTAATTACATTTTTGTTCATAATCTAGACTAGTAGGACACATAACAATGAAAAGTAAAAGCACACAAAATTAAAATGACTGCATCTTGGCAGGTACTGTCAACTACTTTTTAAACTTTAGCTATTACATTCAGCAGTCAAGTTTTTTATATTGTAAGAGGTGAGGTTGTTTAGCTAGAAGAGTAAGAGAAATCAGGAAACAGCTATAAAGGTATTCATGTCAGTTGGCGCATTTATTTTAACCAGTATTCTCAAAATCTCCATCTTTAAATCTGTTGTTTTGAAAGCAATATAGAAATGCTGAAAAAAAGGCAAAAGTGAGAATAAAGAAATGATTCATAATAATGGCACCTGTCTTTATTTGTGTCTTAATGTATGCATTTAATCCACAATTTAAGTCAAAGTTGGAAGTTTAAGCATTAAAATGAAAGGTAAACAATGTTTTAAATCACCTGTGGTGTTATTAGGTTATTGGTAATGACTGAATAATGTGGGATGAGCAGCTGGATGTTTCGATGTAAGAAGCTAATCATGTTTTTCTATTTATTGAATGGGAGGCTGATCCTTCAGTTGTCAAGGCCCTTATCTTATGATTCATGTTTGGTTCAGGAAGCAGGCACCCTTTGCTATCTTGCTTTGACTTAAAACTTTCCTTTTTGATACAGCTTATAGTTAGTGGAACTCTTTTTGGTTTGTATTCTGTACCACAGTTTTTAAGTCAGTCTAACAACTAGTATTTAAAATGAGAGTGAGAAGAATTCTTCGTTTAAAAGATTTAATAAGAAATCAAAAATGTACAGTCACACAGTCAAAAGCTATGTCGCTTCCAACATCTCCAACTAATTAAGCCTCAAACTTGTTTTAAACTTAAAGGCAAAATAAGCAGTATTGACACCTAGTGTTTCAAATCAGAACTGCAGTCAAAAGAGAAAAACATGGAGAGCGTTCTTCCTCCCTCCCCCACCTCCCCCTCGGAGCAAGTTGCCGGTTTGTGAGAGGACGGCTCTTTTATATACAGTCTATGAAGGACGGAGAACATAGCACCAGGAAACATCATGATGACTAGCGAAGATGATTCACACATACAGTAAGTTGCTATGCTTTGCTAGTTTCACGCGCTAATTTACATTAGCATAAAATAGAGTGTAAACAAAAGCTACATTAATCAACAAATGCCACGCAGCAGCAGTTTTCCTTTAGTCTCACTTAATAAATTAATTTGATAGTAATTTCTTTAGTTTATAAGGACAACCACACCATTCAGTTGGCCTAAACATCATTACATTTGTTGTTGTAAACTAACAGGCCACCAATTTACTCCACTAATACATCCATACAGTCACACAAATTTATTTAATGAGTGCTGAAAAATAAATTAGACTAAAATCTTTGTAAATCAAGATAAATTCTTCGGTTAATTTAAGCAAAATTCCGGTGCTTACCTGTTGAGGAGCCAGCTCAGACTTTTCCACCTTGCAAAAGATTCTCCAATATTGATCCTCGTTTTATTCCGTTTTTGGTCGTTTGCCTTTTTTAAGCAGGATGCCGAGGCTTTTTAGGTTTTTCTTAAACTATCTCTGGTCCGCTTCCTTTGCTAGCTACCATTTCTGTACGCTGCTGCTCTTTTGCCGACATAAAATACCAAACGCTTGCTGTTGTTAGGCAACCGTGGGGAGTCGCATATGATTGGATAAGGAACCAGGAAGTAGGAAAGAGCTACACAGTAGGTAATAATAATTCAGGGTCTGCACACTTCGAAGTGCGCAGACCCTGAATTGGGACACACCTAGTGCACCGACGTTATTCCGCCATAGAATTCTTATTTTGAAGGAGAAAAACTTGACAAAGATAAACATTGTTGATGTAGGAGGCAGATTGTTTATAGGGAAGCTTCCTTTTATCCCTTGCAACAAATGAGAATATTTTAAATAGTTTTTACAGAAAAAATCCTAATTATTCAGCCTTTAACATTATTAAATTATGCTTTTTTTTTAAATCAAATGCTTGCTTTCATATTTGCTTTTACATAAAATTTTCTCCAACAGTTAGGACTGCCTTGAGTGACCCTCATCCATCCCTTTTGTTATGCTGCTCTAGGCCTTGGTTGTTGTGGGACGTTCCATTATACACTGAGCCCTTCCCTCCATTTAGCCCTCTTTAGGGGCACTTGAGGCTGGAGGACCCACGTTTAAGTCCCCTGGACTGGTGTAATAACCCAGTTATTATAAATTGATTAATATGGATCATATAATGAACTTGTTTCAGTGGATTGTGGCTGGACTGCAATGACTTGCAGTGTGTCTTTTAAAAGTTCCTTGAGATGACTGTGTTGTAAATTGGCACTAGACAAACAAACTGAACTGAAATGAATTATTTTTGTGTTCACCCATCCACTTATGTTTGTGAGTATTTGCCATTTGCATTGATTCTTCAATTCATATGACTACAAAGAAATAAAAATACAATTTTGTATGCTAATTGTGTGTCTGAGCTGGATGAATATTTATGAGCTAATGGGTCATGTATTAGAGTACAGCTAGGATAATCCCCCTTTTGAAAGTGATAATGTAAAAAGTATTTAAAAGGTCTATTTTCAGCCTGGTTGTGTTGATTAAATCACTTCACCTGGTTTAGTAATCAGTTTTCTTGGAACGGTGTGATTAAAGAGAGAAAACTTTGTGATTTGCGGTTGGTTTAAACGTCACTGGGCGGGGCTTATTGAATATTCATTGGCGCGTGGCTGACAGTGCACGCGAGCGGAGCAGAGTGCAGATGAACAGCATCGTCTCTGCGACAGAGAGACGGAGGAGGATGTGCGATTCCGTAAGATTTTACGTTTGATACCGAAAAGAAAATATCTCCAGGGCTCAGCGGGTTTACATTCGGGAGGTGTGAGCAACTGTCAGGCTCGAGCTGCCTCATTTTAATGAGTTGATTTGAAGACTTGCTCTCGCGACCAGCCTAGAGAGCTACTGTCCATCTGTCTAAAAAACAAACAAACAAACAAAAAAGCTACAGACAGACACAGACAGTCATGATGGAGTCTATTTTAGACAGTTTATCAGCAGATAAACTCTATCCGTCCGGAGGAAACAACCTGTTGGACCTGGAGGAACTCAGCGACGGTGATTTCCTCACTAACGTGGTGAGTCCTCGCGCTCATTAGCTGCTTAGTACTTTCACATTTTCATTAAATAAACTATTCTGTGTCCTCCTGCTGGAAATTGGCTGTCTGCGTTTTAATCAAACGCACCCTCACTGACTGTTCCGCCCGGAGCCGGACCTTAGGAGGGCGGTGGAGTTATTAGATCCTGACACGCATCCGGGGCTGATACCCTGTGTGTGTGTGTTTTATTGTGTGAACTAATACGTGAGACTGGAAACACCGACACATGCTTGCAAGTTACTGGTTAACCTGTGTGTTCAGCAGCACACCTGGTCATGAATATGTCGTGTGGAGGTTGGAGAGGTTTAATTAGGCTTTAGACCACTTTTCAGTTTATTCTTAAGTTGTTTTCAAAATTAAAACTATCAAAAAGAATATTTTCAAATCACATCAAATAACATCTTCTAATCACTTCCCTAATATACTAATGTCTGAAGGGTGATTAGTTGGTGATGTTTAATAGCTATTATTTATAAAAGAATTTATTAATCACGTTTGTCTTTCTACATCATAGTTGCTTCAAAACCCACCTGTTGAATGCTCCTTGTGACTTTTCATATCACCATCTTTTATACCTTATCTTAAAGTTAACTTCTCAGAGAGCTGTGATGAAGCTGTAATAAACAACAGGATGTGATGGTGCGGAATCATGTTTGTTAATCAATATCATCATCACATGATGGTTAAGGAAGCTCTGAACTATACTAACAGTGATAAGCTTTGAGACAGTGATTCTTTCATTCATGGTTTTCAGCATAATGACACCGTTGCAGGTAAACACAGATTCAAACTTGAATAACAGGACTGGTTTCATCCCACTAAAGTCATACATTTAACCACACACTATCCAATTCCAAGGGTGCATGTCATGCCTGAATGAGATTTACACCGAGTTAATGACAAAGTGGAAAGATTGAGAACTACTGCACACAGGGAGGTTAATGTCAACAGGAATGTCTCCTCTTGTCTCATACTTTCTCTTTTTTCCACCTCGTACTATCCCTGTCTTTTTTCCTTTTTTAAACTGTGCAGGTTTTTCAAGCAGACCTCTATTCTAGTCAGTGAGTCAGCCGTGCAGTCTGCTTGTGGTTTAAACCTCCCCTGTCTCTGTTCTAAATAAAGTAGTCCACTCTCTTATGAAGCCACTAAGTGGGGCTGTACCACTGAGGGCATGGGAAAGGATGGCTGATTATCAGATGCTTTGGTCCTGTGAATTAACCACATTTCAGTCTATAACCCATGTGATTTGAACAGATTTTTGTTTTTCTGCCTCCAACTTTGCATACATCTCTATAATGTAAAGTCCTTATTATGCTTGTGTGTAAACAGTTCTGATGAGAGAACAGGAGGGTCATTTGGATGTCTGTGGCTCTCTGCCTCAGTAGTGGACACAATATGTGGACATGATGCTATGTAATAACTACATCCCCATCCTTCTTTTTGGATAGCATTTGAGAGCAGACTCAAATGTTTGAATGATTCAGATAGTTTCCATGGTAATTGACATCAAAATCAGTGTTCAAATGCTTGGTTCATTTAATATGTTATACATTTTGTATGCATTGCCACAAAAAAGAGCATTAAAGAAGAAGTTCACAGTATAAATCAACATAAATTATTAATTATTCTCACGCAAGGACATTTAAAAATGTGATGTATGACATGACAGGCTTATAAAGTGCAACTTAAAGAAAAAAATGTGAACCAATTGACAATATAAATGATATTTAAAGATTGAAACAGTGTTTTGTAATGATGATATTGCAAGTGATTATGAATAAGTTAACAGTGAATTACATACAAATATTGTATTGCCTTGTGGATTCTTTGTATATTTGTTCATTTGGTTATCCTTTAAGTATCTTTTATAATATCTTTTTAATGAAAAAAATAGTCAGTACACACAGCAAACAAAGTTAAATTATAGCGTTACCTAAGGACAAAAAGTGCATGGTATCAAAACACATTGTAGTGTATGAAAGGGAATCCTGGGCCAAGATTGCAATGCATAACCATATCCATATTTAATTACAATTCTCTTCATTAAGTCATTGATTAAGTCATATGGTCATATTTAGTTGGGCTTGTGAATACCTGTATAGCTTAGCCCTGTAGCTCTCCTCTTAGACATGATTGTCTCCAAATACTGTTCAGGTTCTTTACTCAGGGGAAAAGAGGCATAGTTCTAGGTGGTGGTTTTGTGCACAGATTCATAAATGCAGCTATGCAACATCACTGGCATCATCAGTCTGTTAAAGTAAGGTCGTTCATTCAGCTATGTCTGTAAATGTAAAGTAAAGAGCCACTGTGTGCATGTTGATTTTCCATTTTTGCAAGAAGTGAAATGCAGCATAATTTAATGCACAGTCAGAATATTCTCTCAACAGCATGTCATATTGCCATATCTGAGTGGATGGAAGGCCCTGCTGTTTGTCAGAAGAGAAGCTGCAACATCACACAAAACTGTCAGCTCTTCCAGAGTTAATGTTTTGTCATGATTCATATCCATCTAGCAATCAGAAATAGATGGGAGTAGTTAAAAATATTGATATATGGCAGAAGCTTCAGCTACATCTTAGACACTTTTTCTTCATTCATTTGACTCAGATGCTGAGTGGAAAATAACTGGGTGCTAGCTAGCATAGTTACTGTAAATAAAACCACAAATAAGGGCGTTTTGACAATGTTCATTTATTTAATATTGATTCCTCTGAAGAGATGATTATCCGTCTAATTGTCGCAATGAACATGGTTCATATGTTACTTTGGCCAGCCATGTCAGATTTCCATCTCATTATGTTACTGAAAAGCACCAGGGGACTCATTCTTACATGACACTGACGATAATGGGACACATTGCATGTGTGAGAGGAGTCATAGTAATTGTAGTTTCAGCAATTCAAACAACACATAAGGCAACACGAGAATCACCTCCGTAAGATGCAGCATAAATGGTTTTGTGTTTCTACATGACTCTTCCCTCAAAACGGGTGAATCTGAAGATTTGATTCAATTTATTGTTTTCTTTAGCTAATTAACTTTTTATGAATTGACATTATTAATGATTCTAGGTTTGTCTCTTGTTATTAACTTGTGTCCATATTGACAAGCCTTTTAACAGTACATACAATTTTCAGGTAAAAAAAAAAAAACAGTTCCAGCTCATTGATTTTTTATTTTTTTTTTTTTTTTTTTTTTAAAAGGCCACTTTGTGAGACATTGCAGCTGGGAGTTGCAAACTTCCTGCTCTGTATTTTGCTTACATCTTTCAGTACAGAGTGTACCTCGTTGTTACCCAGAGGGAATAAAAAATAGGGCTGCACAGAGCTGATTAAGATAACTTTGAGTCATTATCAATCAGAAAGCTGAGAGTAAGTCATCTTCTAGAAAAAAAAACAAAAAAAAAAACTCTGTTTAAAGAAATAACAGGGTATTAACATGTAATTTTGTTGCTTTAAAATTAACATTTCATGTTAAATCTATAAACTAGATCTACAAAAATCTACGAAATCTGCAAAACACAAATTTACATGCAGAAAAAACTGGGTAGTGACTTTTCTCTTTACTTGTTATGCAAAGCATCTCTGAATCCCAGTCAGGAATCTTACAGAAAGTTCACTAAGGGCTAATAACACCCGCAGGTGCATAAAAGCTTGGCAATTTAACGCAAGCTTGGCTCTTAATCCGGTTAATGACTGCTGGCACAACTACTGGACTGTCTGATGATTATATCATGGATCACACCTAAACAACACAAGTTATTACCTGCTAGGAGCTGCTGCAGAGCTGCATGCCATTCTCCTATGAAGCCTCAATGAAATTAGAATAGGGCTGCCACAGATGATGTTTTCTTAACCTATTATAATGTCATTCGTTTAGTTTATTAGCCTATTTAGATCCAGTGGACCCTCTAGGCATAGAAACTGCAATACTCACATGTTGGATCAGGTCTTTTCACGGCATCTAAGGTGACATTTGTAGGGACAAAAGCCAATGTAACCCTGGTAACAACATTGGTCCTTTTTTTTAATAATTTGTGAAGTTCAGGCTGAACGGCCAGTCTCACGCACATTGCGTATGAATAGAAAGATATGCATTTAAAATTTTGTGCTCTTTAGCAAACCCCTGAACCAAATACAAGTGAAGTCTTACCCTGTTTTGTGTGACCAGCCTCAAAATTCATATGTATTCCTAAAATTCACTCATTTTTATAAGGAAAGCAGCAAATTCTGCTATTTCAGAAGCTAACATTAGATTTTCTTTTAACTTTTATGGTTTAAGTATTCTTAAAGTTTAAAAAAAAATCCTTAATTAAATACAGTTGAATAATTTATTAATTCCAATTAGTGTATTATTGACAAAAAATATGCATATATTCAGAAAAATAATATAAAATTAAAATTATTATCAGGTATGTTTTCACTGATAGACATCTTTTCATGTTTTTTTTCTTATCTCCAAAATTTAGATTTTGCTTCTCCTGCTATTTTTTTTTTTTGCTCTTAGTCTCTATCTCTACTTAATTCTATTTTATTCAGTTCTACTCTCCATTCAGACCCTGTACTCCAGCTTTGAAAAAGCCACACCCATCTCATTTACATGCTTGTTGCTTATTGGCTCTTCAGCTGCCATAAGGAATGCATAAAGGCATGCAGCAGTGTGTGCAAGAAGGAAAAATTCTCCTCTACTGTTTTATTGGGAACTATAACTTGGTTTACTTCTGTCTCCCTCCCACACACACACACACACACACGCACAGACACAGTAACGACCTCAGCTCCCTGCTCTCACTCTCAAATGTAGTTCAAGTAAAGGCAAATCCTGCCAACCCACTACAGCCACACACCACCACATGAGGACAAATACAGACAAAAACATTGTGTTTTTCTTATCTGTGGCAGCCAGGATTACAGGATAGTGACATGACTTTTCCAGCTTTTCCAAAAGTGCAGTTTCTTTGTTATACTGTAAAAAAAATATTGTTATTGCTATGTTATTTTATTTTATTTTATTTAAATTTATTAATAATTTTCTTATTTGTATAATTTTTAAATTTAATTTCTCTTCCCTGAGCCACCACCTAACCATGGTGGAAGAGTTTACGCACCCTGATGGTCCTAGGAGCTATGTTGTCGGGGGCTTTATGGCCCTGATTGGGTCACCCATGGCAAACAGGTCTCTAGGGGAGGGACCAGACAAAGTGCGACTCAGCAGACCCCTATGATGAGTCAAATGAGTGGATCCAGGTTTCCCTTGCTTGGATGTTGGTCACCGGGGGCCCCCTGTGGAGCCATGCCTGGAGATGGTGCATGGAGGCGAGCGCCTGCTGGCCTTTGCCCATGGGGCCCAGTCGGGCTTAGCCTGAAAGGATGACACAGGCCACCCCTCCCGTGGGCTCACCACCTGCAGGAGGGGCCATAGGTTGCAGTGTGAGCTGGGGAGCGGCTGAAGGTGGGGACCCTGGCAGTCTGATCTTCGGCTGCAGAAGCTAGCTCTAGGGATGTGGAACGTCACCTCCATGGCGGGGAAAGAGCCGAGGCTGGTACACGAGGTTGACCGGTTCTGGCTACATATTGTTGGACTCACCTCGATGCGCGGCTTGGGGTCTGGAACCACTGTCGTTGAAAAAGGGTTGGACCCTCTTCCATTCTGGAGGTGCTCCCGGCGCCAAGCAGGTGTGGGCATACTTATTGCCCCCCGACTTGGTGCCTGTATGTTGGGGTTTACCCCAGTGGACGAGAGGGTAGCCTCCCTCCTCCTTAAGGTAGGGGGACGGGTCCTGACTGTTGTTTGTGCTTATGCACCGAACAGCAGTTCAGAGTACCCACCCTTATTATTATTATTATTATTATTATTATTATTATTATTATTATTATTATTATTATTATTATTATTATTATTATTATTGGCAATGACAGTGAGACCTGGAGGGGCATGATTGGGAAGAATGGCCCCCCTGATCAAAATTCGAATGGTGTTTTGTTTTTGGACTTCTGTAGTCGTCATGGATTGTCCATAATGAACACCATGTTCAGGCATAAGAGTGTCCACATGTGCACCTGGCACCAGGACACTCTAGGCCGCAGTTCGATGATCGACTTTGTAGTCGTATCGTCTAACTTGCAGCCACATGTCTTGGACGCTCAGGTAAAGAGAGGGCCGGAGTTGTCAACCAATCACCACCTGGTGGTGAGTTGGCTCAGATGGTGGGAGAGGATGCCAGTCGGGCCTGGCAGACCCAAGCGTGTTGTGAGGGTCTGCTGGGAACATCTGGCGGAGTCCCCTGCCATTTTAACTTCCATCTCCAGTAGAACTTCAACCATGTCCCAGGTGAGGCGGAAGACACTGAGCCCGAGTGGGCTGTGTTTCATGCCTCTATTGTTGAGGCAGCAAACCGGAGCTATGGCTGTAAGGTTGTGTACGGGCTCTCCCTTAGAGATAGGGTGAGAAGCTCGGTGATCCGAGAGGAGCTCAGAATAGAGTCACTGCTCCTCTGCATCGAGAGGAGCCAGATGAGGTGGCTCGGGCATCTGGTCAAGATGCTTCCTGGGCGCCTCCCTGGTGAGGTGATCCGGGCACGTCCCATTGTGGGAGACCGCAGGTGAGACCCAGGACATGCTGGAACAACTACGTCTCTCGGCTGGCCTGGGAACACCTGGCTTTGCTTGAAGTGTTGACCATAAGTGTCCCAAGGATAAAACAAAAGTTGATTTAAACAGATTTACATATGGGATGCATCATATCTATGCAGGTTAAAAGCTATCAGTCCAGCCAGCATTTGTATTTTGGTATTAAATGAGCTGATGATAAACCTCTTTTTGATGTTTGTGGATTCCTTATTGACCCTTATGTGTGTATAGATTGAATATGGACATTTGTTTGACCAACTTGGGTCAACCAAAAGGGGTAACCCATCAGCTTTTCCTTTGTTAATATTAGTTGAATTTTTTTCTGTTCAGTACAGTGTTGATGAATTTGCAAAAAACGTAGTGAAAATGTTTGACTAAGAAAAGAATGATTCAGCAGAGTATTATAACTTTGAGAAAGCAGTTCTAAAGAGTAGGGAAGTTTGCCTATTATTTGTTGTTACACCAAGCCTAGCTTAATAAAATAGCCAGTTTGGTTTCTCCCATTTATAGTTCTGTTACTTGTTCGGCAAATGCTGGGACAAAAATAATGAAATGTAAAGTTTTTTTTTTTTTTTTTTAATGGAGAGACGAAGCATAAATTTAATTTAGCTTCAGTTTATTTAGTTTTTACAACACAAGCAACAAATTACTTATGACAGCATAAATCTGCTGTCAACATTTGTTTGTACAAATCCAAGTGATTGTCAGAAACAGTCTTGAAGGCCAAATGTGAGATTGTGTGGCTTTTTTTCTTACAAGGCTTTTTCTTTGGCATTTACATGATGTTCTGAAGATTTTACGATTGTTTCCACAGTAATATTCCTTCCATAATGTCACACAGTTGTGTCTAGGCTCTGGGTAATACAGTTAATCCATGTTCTTTCTTTCAAGGGGACAGTAAATATTCCTCTGAAGTCTATGAACACATGGATTTATTTATTGTATGATTGTTCAGATGCAGGAGGCTGATTATTCACATGACATCAGTCTTCAGGCTTATTTTCTTGCCTCTTTCACCTGAGCTAGTAAAAAGCAGCCAAATAAAAGGAGAGAGGAGAGAGATGAGTGAAGGCTCAACACGGTTAATTACAGGCACAAAAGAAGTCCTTCTACATTTATAATTACCCCTTGCATCTGTCTTTCCCAGCTCACTTTGTGTGGCTTACATCTCAGATCCGTCCCACTTAATGACACTCCAGCACTGAAATAAGATACAAAAACTGTCAACTGCTTTTTGACACTGTTTTCCTCCATCAATCAGACTTTTCCCAGCAAAGAGGGAAGCGTTTCAGGTGATAACAGGTCTGGTTTTTCTCTTTTTTTTTTTTTTTCTTCTGCTCACAATGGCTGCAGCTGTTCTAGCATCAACCATACTGGTATTAAGAATTCCCACTCATGCTGTTTTAACCTCGGTTTCTCTGTCTCAAAACTGAGCTACAGGACGATTCACAGGACTAATAAGTAAACACTTACAAGGAAGACATTTAGTGGATAAAATAAATAATAATAATAAAAACTTCCAGTTGCCAGCAGTGAATGTCAGGTAGTGCAGGTGTGACACAGGTTAGTTTCAGCAGTGCATTCAATCCGGGAAATGAAGCTACTGAATGTTGACCTTTTGTCTGAATTGGCTTGGCGGGACTTAGTGACATTGTATTATCTGCTTACTGTACTTAACTTGCATATACTTGAAAAATTAACCCTGCATATTATAAAGGAACAACTTATAGTCTTAGTAGATATTCACACTCAGTCAGTCCTCGATCATTTGTGCACTTGGTGAATGTCAGCTGCATAAGATATGAAGATTCTCATTTTCCTTATAAAATCTTTTTTCCTTAAAAAGCTTTTGTTTCTATTTTAATGAGAAAATCTTCTGAAATTGTTAACTATTTACACTAAGAAAACTCTTTGCATGATGCCATGTTACTACACATGCTGCACCAACAACTGCAGAGGAGGTCTCTGCTGCTGCTTTGCTAATTATAAGATATAAGGAATGCTGGAAGCCTTTGATTATTTTAATGATTGCTTTACTGGACTGTGACTGTGCACGGTTTTGTTTGCCACAAGACAAACTGTAAAGACATTTATCAGTCTTTCAGTAGGATACATAGTCCATCCACCTTTCTTTTCTCTCTCTTTTTTTTTTTAAACCTGCTTTTTTATCCAGGGCCTCCTGACCCATGTGACACCCACTTCCAGGTTTTCTGCCCTCAGCTACAGAGATAAGAAATAACAGAATCTCTATTTGGTTAATAATTTCAACCAACAGGAGCAGGAGATGTTAGTGAAACATTTTATTCATGTCCAGGCCTGAGAGGCGATGGTATCTACAAGTGTACCTGAACATGCAGGTTGAAGGAAAAAGCACTGTGCCAGGTGATGGATAAGAAAAAGATGAGCGTGCAATAGTAGGTGTGAGCTGCATCATAGCTTCCAGATGTGTTAGAAGTAAGACAGAGAATAACAGAACTGAGAGCCAGCACTGCAAATGTAGCAAAATGGCAAAAAGTGCAAGATTTGAGTGCAATATATTATTATAGTGTTGGTTCTGCCACTAGAGAGCTGCACGTAGGCTAACACTGCTGGACTAATGCAGCCTTTAAAGCTAATTTTAGATCAGACATAATTGTTTCAATTATGAAATTTTCCCCTGCCTTTTTCTTTTTCCCCATTTCTCCTCTTATGACACCAATTATGAAATGTATTTTGGAACAGCCCAGTTTAAATGTGAGCTATATTCCCAGTAGAGCACATTTAAATGGGGTGGTGTCGAGATTAGATATTGTTCTAACATTAAGTGCAACAGGAAGCTGAATAAAGCTGCTCAGTTAGGATAAATGCTCTATTCCTGGATGAACAAGTATTCACCTGTGTGTGTGTGTGTGTGAGAGAGAGAGAAAGCGACTAGCCACACATTTTTAAATAGCGGCTTTGAATGACTTTAAGTTTGTTGAATCAGTGTGGTAGAAAAAGCAAATAATTCTCTATCTCCACCTAAAGTTACTCCTGAAATTGTTTTGCTAATACAAATGAAAATGCATACAAACAGAATCCTAAACCTTCCTCTGTGTTCACATTCTCCTGTTGATAGTTATTTCTGTCATGTTTTGGTTATTTTGCTGAGCATCTGTGTTTATTCTCCCACTGTGAGTGTATATGTGGGTGTATGTGTGCCAGTTCTGCATGTTTTCATTGAGCAGCTGCATATGTCCCAGAGTTTCCCCACAGACACTTGACCTCTCATGCATAGTCACTAATATCGAGGTACACGCTCTGAGATAATACATGTGCAAATGTTGTCAATTGGACTTGTCTAAACCTACACACTACTAGGGATTTCCATGACTCATACAGAACATGTGGTCTCATTACATCTTAAATCTGTCTGCTATCTTGGATGCTGCTACCAGCTTGAGTGTATTCATACAATAAAGAGCCTCATAAAAGCCTTTAGCTGACTATAAAAAAAGTCCTCATTTTTACCTGTGGTGTGCACTTGGTTTATTCAAACTCCCTGCTTCTGCCTCTTTTAACTCTTTATTCAAAACAATAAACTAAAAGAGGCTAAAACACACCTCAGAGCTGAGAGGACCTGCAGAGGGTGGTTTGTCATTACAAGCAAAAACCTCCAGTCTACATATGTAATCTATCGTTGCTATCAAAGATAACTGTATTTATGATCTCCGTCATGTCTTTATTGTTGCTAATCCTGGATTAATCTTTATCTGCTGTGACTGTTCTGGTGGAAAGTATCAGATAATTTCCAGGAATAAAACATGTGACTGTTTTTTTTTGTGCATGTTGCTAATTAAATCAAGTTATTTCTGTCACTGTCTGTCTCCAAGCTGAGTGTATTTGGGTTCCAACCATGTGTATGTGCTTTTGTTTTAATCTCTGCATGTTTTATCTAGACCAGGGTGACTCATATTGTGTGTGCGTATATTCATATGTGTGTAAGCCAGAGCACCATGTTGTCCTAGGCTTCCAGAACATCTCTCAGCTCAGTGACTCATTCATGGAGACTGAGGATTAATCTGTTGATGTTGTTTCCCATTGATTGACTCTTTATGCCATCAACGCGGTCTAAAGTGCCTCGTTTCTGGTACTGAGAGATAATCTCTTGTTGAGTTGAAACTATATGTTGATTATTTATCATTTCATTTAGAGAAAATAGTTTGTGTCATGTCTCAGCTATCTTCCTGTTCCAGCTTCTGTAGCATAAGGATTTCCTGTTTTCCCCGTGTTAATGTAATTTTTAAGCTGAACTTTTGGTTGACTAAACAAAATATTTATCTCTCTATTCAAACAGGTCATAATAATTCGTACAAATAAACAAAATTCTTGCAACTTGCAAAAAATTGTACACATATGAAGTCAAGTCCAGACACATTCAGATTACAGTTTGTAATAAATATGGGCTTAAAATGCAGATTCTCATCTTTAGTTTGAGGGGAATTGTTTAGGATTTACAGCTTTTTAATATGTAGAGTCCTGTCTTAAAGGTTTATATAATATAATTTGACATTACTATAAATAAAGTGTTCATTTGTGGTACTTAAAGAAGCTTTGCAGACAGTCACTACTTAAAGATTTTGAACCCATAGGCATCAGTTTTCCTCCTTTCTTTTGCTTTACTACAGCTATCTTCAGGTGTTTGTTGGTGGAGCTTTTTTTTTTTTTCTTCTTTTGGTAATTAAATTGAAGGTTTGAGTATTTGGCTGATTCTGAGAGCCAGATTTTATCCCTATACATGTCATAGTTCAGTCCACTGCCTTATCGATAAACACTAGTGCTCCAGTTTGAAGACATGCATGCCATTATCATGAAGCTGCAACCATTTGTTGACGAGCTGATGGTATATCTCTGCTTTATCTTGTCATTTTGCTTTAGTTTGGTCTTTGTTTCATATTTTCAAGCAATGCTGCTCTACAACGGTTTTGGCTTCAAGGCAAATCTGACGTGCTATTCCTGTTCTTGAGACCTATGAATGGTTTGCACCTTGTGGTGAAACGTCTGTATTTGCTCTTGTAAAGTCTTTTCTTTCTGGCAGTCTTGGATAGTGATATGCCAACACCCTGGATAGTGGTCTGCTCTTGGCTGGCTGTTATGAAGAGCTTTTATTTTACCACGGGAGGGATCCTGCATTCACTACAGTTGTCTGCTGTGGACATCAAGGTTTTTTTTTGTTATTAGATGTGATGAAGTCATGCCATCTAAATAACTGTTTTCATGTTTCTATTTATGTGTTTCAGCCTTTTTCAAGTGACCAGATGGACGACTTCAGCAGCGAATTATTCAACAGTTTCTTTGATGACCATCTATTAGAGCGACCCCTACTGCCAGACAGGCCATCACTCCTTCACCTTGACATGGACAGCAGCCCAGGTGAGTTTAGCTTAATTATGACGAAAACATGTATGCCACACTCCACACAGCTCCACATGGTTTTGGAGTTAAAAGCTCTATGTAACCTTATATGTATGGAAAGTAACACGTCAATGCAAGACAAGTGTATCAAGGTTGGATCACAAGGGTTTTCCTCGCTACATCTCTTAATCTGTTTGAAATTCACATTTGTTTCTTTGGCTAGTGAAGCAGCTTGTTGTTTCACTCCATCACCAACATTTAGTTAAAAAAATTTCCAATATTATCATCACTTGTTTTAAATTTGAAAAGCCTTGTGGCCATCTGTATCACAATGTTACTCCCAGCATACATCAACACTAGCTCCTTCCACATCAGAGAGGTCATGATATGAGAGACAGCTTCTTTTGCCAAGTTTGTGACATCTAAACTTCTGCCTCTGCACCACCGGGAAATGCATTAGACTCACTTGTTACTGGATCTTGGTAAATCTCCTGAGAGTTGGTGCACCGCAGGCTCGCTCAGTCTATTGAATCTGTCGTCATCTCGCTGCACTTCGTGCCAGGCTCATCACTTCAAATCAGTGTCCCTGTCAGGTGTTGCCATGGTCACAAAGACAGCAAAATGACTGAAGAAGAGGGGGGAAAAAATAAACTGTATATTTTGTTACACTCATGCGTCTGAGTCACTTTTTACCTAAAACTCCTCAAAAACCCTCTTACTAGATTGGGCATGGGGATATTTCTGGAACAAATTAACATGAAGGCCACAGCCGATGAGGTCAAGTTTGCATAGAAAGGAATTTAAATGTGCATTTTTTTTTTTTTAGCCTAATCAATAACTCTGTGATGAATATATCTAAAATGATCATTTTTCATGGCAGCTGCATGGATGCATGTATGAATATGAAGGGAGAAGATTTAACATTTGGCATTTTAGTGACTTTAAGAGCTGTAACAGTGGCAGCATCAGGTTATATGTTCTGCGAACAGGCATTAATATGTTTGGCTGTTGCCAGTGATTCCAATAAGCCAAAACAAGCACATCAGAACCTTATCTTAACTAAATCCTCATTACTATAGATAGGTGAAGCCAGAAATGTAAAATTTTCCATCCTTCTGAGAAGGGCTTTTTAATCTCGCAGATATTCAAGCAGAACACAGCTACTCATTGAGCGAAGACTCCGCCCCTCAGAGCCCAGCCCTGTCAATCAAAATGGACCAAGACTCTGGTGGGTCATTAACTTTATTTTCAGATTTTTTTTTAGCTTATACATCTTTGAAAATGGTGAACAGCCAAACATAACTGCTGCTGCTGGCTGTCCTACTGGTTTTTAAAGTATGGTGAAATATGTGGTTGATTAGTCTTATCTTTTTTCGATTATATCATAGGAACATAAGGTGCCTGTAAGAAGGAAGTCTATCAAAATAATCCAGATCAAGTCCTCTTTAGTTTGCCTTCGCCTGTCTTTCATGCTCTTTCCGACAAGCCATCCTCATCCTCCCCTCCTGTCATCCTCCCTGTCGGCGTCTCCACCCTCTGTCTGTCTGTCTGTCTGTTTCTCCGTTTGTCCTGGGGATCCTGCAGTCTGAGCAGCGGGATCCCTCTCTAAGCAGTTTTCCTCCAGCTAAGCCCTGCCCACCTAAGACACACACACTCATAAACACACACAGACCCACACAACGCTATGACAAGCATATGGTTTCAAGTCTACAGCTTCAGCCAAAGCCAGCGGAAACTCTTTCTCTCCCCTGTCAGGTTATCTCTCCCTCGTCAACTCCTGGTTTCTATCTGCTTCTTTGTCTCCTTTAATCCACTCTTTTGGTATGAGTATCAATTACCTATCTTTCAAAAAACACAATGAAAGTGGCTTCTTAAAGCACAAAAAAACAACTGTGTTTTCATTTTTCAAACATTTTCCATATGAGCAGAAGAATTATTAAAATATTTTTGAGATAATAATAATGTTAGACTGAATAAATGTCTGCACACTGATGCCAAACATCAACTTTATATTACCTTATTATAATAATGCATGACAGTCAGCTGCAGATGTTAACATACAAATACACATAATATAGTCCTCAACTCTTTTCCAGATAATTTCTTTTTGGACAAAGAAAAAAAAATCACCTTGCAGAGCTTGCAGAAGGAAATCTTACTTGCATGATGCCATTGTTACATGTTGTGTCTTGGTTTAAAGGAGAAATAGCTGTCTGACTTTTAAATCTCCTCCAAGGGGATCCACCTGTTGAATTCAGCTGCATGGTTGGTTTCACAGATGGAAGAACTGCATGTCTGAAAAAGCCATACGCTGCATAGTTTTCACCCTCTGATTTTGAATGGTTCCAAAGCTGTGTGACACTGCTCAGTTAAAATTAAAAACATATGCCATTTATAACACATGATCTCAAACGCACATACTAAAAGTTAAATGTGAGGCTTTTTTTCTCTGAAAGCATAAATACAGGTGTTGGGATTTCTCATATGAAACTCTGAATCTGATGGTGATGCTCAGTGCAAAAAAAGTTAAGGGTTCTTGTGCACGCTGCCTTTTCAGAAGCACTCTCACCATCCAATAAGAGCATGACCGTAGG
Organism: Melanotaenia trifasciata; assembly: GCA_037177355.1. NCBI lineage: Eukaryota > Metazoa > Chordata > Actinopteri > Atheriniformes > Melanotaeniidae > Melanotaenia > Melanotaenia trifasciata. The sequence continues at coordinate 10,669,814 of JBAFTB010000027.1, read as the reverse complement.
AGCTGCTGCTTATTTGTGGAAATGAGTCAGATTAATTAGACACCTACAGATGTTAGAAGTGCCAGACCTTTGGGGAACTCGGTCTGCTCTGATTGAAGGATTTTATGGATCTCAAAGTGTGCCCTAACTTTTGTCTCATAAATTAAAATATTAGCTGAATGCTCATTATGTTTAGGTGTACTTGCTTTTTGGGAGCTTTTTTTGGAAGACTCGGATGACTTAGTATTTGACCATTTTCCGGTCATTTTATTTATTCTTTAAGCAATCAAATGATCAGGAAGCCACTATAACGTCTTATGAAGCTTTGTGCATTTTCTTTTGTTGTTGTTGTTCCTGGAGGTATGAGAGCCTGGGATCCTAAGCCTCCTCAGCTTTGTTTTTACTCCTAAACTAATTTTTAATCTTAATGATGGAAAGCATTAAGAAAAGATGCTGTTGCATGCATCATTAGTCATAGCCATTACAGGACAACAGAACTTTACTTATTTAGATAACACTTTATAGGAGGTGTAAATGTCATCCATATTTGACATATGATGTGACATTCGTATTATAGATACTTCCCTCTCAGCCTGTGGTCTTTGTTGTTGTTGCTGCTGTCAAAGAGAAGCTGTGTGTTTTACAGCAGCTCCTCCTGTGCTGATCCATCTAATGGTTTAATACTGCTGATGCCCAGCTGAGATCAAACACAGCCACCACCTCCCATCCATTAACCCCCCCTGATGACTGCTTGGAGCTTCGCTCATTAACATAGGTCTTCTGACTTGCGCCTACAGCATTTCACCTAAACAGGAAAGACCCCTTTTATTAAGAACATCTAAAGATATGCCGTAAAGCAAGATGAGAGAGAGGGCGAAGCTTTGCCTTTTTCAATTTCAATAACAGCATCTTCTATACTCTAACACTGGACACAACTGCAGAGAAATTGTTTAAATATTTATAAATGACACATAGAGAAGCCACACAGTCGTCTTCTGCAGTAGTAGCTAAAAGCTTCTGGCATTCATTAAAAATGCTGGTAGTGGGCCTCCAATCAAGCCATGGCTTAATAAGAGCAGGGGGCTTAACAAGGCTCGAAGTAGCAGCAGGACTGGCCTCATTAGGAGGGGTTTCTGAGGCGCTGTCTGGAATAAAGGATGTGGGGAATAGGTAAATAATGGATCTATGCCAAACAAAATTTCTGTGGTACTAATAATGTCTTTTCTGCACTCATTGATTCTCCCGAAAGATCCCAGGCTATGCTAATCACTGACATTCATGACAAATGACATTTATAGAGATAAGTCGCTGTAATGAATGTGGCATCAAGCAGTCGTTGGGGCTCGGGGTGTGGAGATGACTGCTACTGATGAGCTGCTTGGAGTTAATGCATCAGTAGCCTGTGCAGTGTGAGTGAAGGTCTGTTTGGGTGCTTTGCTATGACAGTATTTACTGATAATAATCAAAAGCTAATGATCTTTTTTTGCATTTTAGATGTTTTAATTGATTATATCCTTAATTTTTCTCTAAACTTTAAGTAAGTAGAGCTTTTTTTGTGTTTGATCTGACATTTCTCAAAATTATTAATTATTTTATTAAGGAGTAAATCAGTGATCAATTAGGGGTATAGTTTAAAATCAGTGCTAAAATATTGATTGTTAACCTTTTCATCTCAAGGTTTTGTCAGTCAGATTTATTAGCAATCAGATTTACTATCCACAAATCAGACGCAACATTAAAACCAGGAAAATGAAAAGTTAGACCCGATGACTGTGTAGTGATTATGTGATATGTAAGAGAAGCAGAAAAAACAGGTAAACGTAAGGATTGGAGCGACTTCAAAGGTTAAATTATGATTACTAGATGACTGAATTTCGTGAATGGCTCTGGGCTTGCTCCTGCTGGAGGCTGCATGCTGTTTAATTTCATAAAGGATTTGCTGCAAACTCATGGTAAAGCACGACATCACACTCTGTACCTTTATGTGCCCTATAAGAAAGAACTGTATAATACAGTGACTGGTATGGAGTAGCATACTTACTATTAATCTGGACCTAAAATACACACCCCTAAGCAAATATTTTTGGGAACATTTCAATCAAGATTTCACTTGAGTCCAAATCTTTTTTTTTTTTTTTATTTTAACAACACATGACCTGTCACATTTGTCTCCACTGCAGTCTTGGTGAACTGCGCGAATTAAACGAACAACAGATGTGGAACTAATGCAGCTGATGCTTAATTGGCTGCAGTGTTCATCTTGCAAATCAAGCTATTTTTTTGGCAGGCTCAAAGACAAAGTTTATTTCTGATGTTGACATTGAAATGTGGAGCTTGCTGCCACTGACTTCAGGTCTTTAGGAAGCAGTAAGAAACCGCAGGGACTTGTTTTTAAGGTGGCTTCTTGCTGCGCTAATCCCTGCTATAGTGATGGACAGAGTAACGAGACAATCTACTCGCTCTCTGATGGGCACACACCTCCACCCCCTTCTGTTTTCATCCAACACACACACACACAGCTTGTAAACTTGTGAGCATTTTACCAGCACAATGTTGCTAGGAAACCAGGAGGTGATTAACGTGACGCTCACTTCAAACACACACACATACACACAGTGACTACTTTCTTTCAGTGCACCTCACCTTTTGGTTGTGTGTTTGTGTGTGTCCATGTTTTAAATGCTGACTTGATGAAACATACTCCTCCTCTACCTGGAGTTACCTTTTTACTTGCTTTTTAACTCTTTAAAAGTTATGTCACAATTTCACTTTTTAAAGGTGAAGTTAAAAAGTTTTTATGTACAAGTTTTTCCTAATGAGGTTCCTTTGGAGTGGCTCACCTTTTTTTAAAGGACCTTAATTCAAAGCAGATGTGGTTAACCACCTACTCTGGTAAAGCCATTGGTTTGTCCATTGCTCTGAGTATAATGCAGTTTAATCATTAAAAAACTCAAATCTAAGCAAAAGAGCCACCTCACCAAGAGCTGCTTACACATCCTTCCTCAAAGGCTTTTAAATAACTAAAATTGATGGCATGGTTTTTTAAAGCTGCCTAATGAGAAAGCTAATGTAAACATATTTGCTGAGCTTTAAGAGAAGGGCCTCCCTAGTCTTTTCACTTTGGATTATATTAATAATTCTTGATTGTAGTACTCTTAAAGATGACTTAAGTTAGAGGATACCATGCCCTGGAAACTCCGGACACAACCAAATCTGTGTGTTCTTGGTCTTATTCTGTGCTGTTACAAAGCTAACCTGGTTATCTTTTATTTTTTTCTTCATAAGAAAGGCTCCAGGAGATATGGTGCTGTCTCCTGCCAAATGGATTTTCTTCACTTCTTTTTGCAGAAACAGAATGATGTCCTGTAAAGTCAGAAGTGTGTTTGCAAGACATGCGGGTTACTGTGCAGTGTGTGGGAGTTAGCCACAATTAGCATCTTTGCTTTTAAGCTTTGGCTTTTTGGATGTCCAGAGAGTGCCAGCTAGCTTCTTTTTTGTAGGCCTACAGTGACACTTAGGTCCCTAAAATATCTCCTGAAGTTCTCAGTAGACTAAACAATAAAGTATCTTTGAGATGCTCCTAGCAAAATGCCTTCTTTTTAAATAGCTGGTTCACTTGATTATGCATATTTTACAGTGTTTAGAGACTGCAACTGTTTCTTTTCTCAGGAAAGAAAATGAAGACGAGTCCAGCCTGCCTTTTATTTCAGGGCTTATACACACTCACTGGAGAGAAATTATGCAGCTCAGTTGCCAAAGTGACGTTGTCCAGTAGTCGGTAATAATCAGCCTTGTCAGGAAGTGCTCAAATATTCTGGGGAAGCTCCTTTAAAGTGGGATTTTATAAGCTACTGGTTATTTCTTATTGGCAGACCTACAGCAATGCCTCACCGAAGAGAGATGTGGTGAACTTTGTTGAAGTCCCTGAGAGACTTGGGCGTTCAATTTATGTATTGGTGAGGCAAGAAGAGGAAGCTTTTCTTGGCTAAAATGGGCATAATCCTTTAAAACTCTGTGGAAGAGTTGCAGCACATTTACAAATCAAAAAATATAAGTGAGTGGCCCTCGAGTTGGAACTGTTTTTTTGTAATTGTGTGCAACAGGTAGAGCTCCAGTTTCCCTCAAACCGTCACTTTAATAAAAGAAAATCAGACTGAATTAGCTGCAGTAGCTAATTTATTGAATATTATATAAAAAAATAAATAAGTGGAAGAAAACAAAAAGAAAAAGGCTGGAATAAAATGTACTACAATTAAATTTTAAATACATTTATAACAATAAATTTAAAAAAAATTAAATATTTAAAGAAGTTCGTTGAAAGGTTGCAACAATAAGCATCAAGGGGTTAATAGTTATCCTTACAGGTAACTGAGATGAAATGACAACTTTACGAAACAACTTTTACTAAAAAAAAAAAAAAAGTTGTTCATGAGAGGTTTATTGTGTTCTGATGTTTCTTCAGAGTTTGAGTGGAACTTCAGCCAGGACCTGTCAGGCATCTTAGTAAAAGAGGAGGAGCCTGATGTGAGTCAAAGGTTAGATCGTCAGCCTCTGGAAGGTCCACCTCTTATATTAAGCCCTGCCCCTCCACACAGAGGATCACCATGGAAACGCACAGTAAGCATCCATTTAAGAAGTGGACTTGAAGCATGTTGCTGATGTTCACTGTTAATATTACAGTATGTTCCTTGTTCCTGTAGGAGCACAGTCAAGATGACGTGAAGCCGGTGGCTATAAAGGATGAACCCAGAGAGATTGGACAGTACCTCAGCCTGCCCAGCGGTACACACCACGACACAGACGCAGAACACACTTGCATGTGTCAGATTGCTCAAATGAGCAGTTTAGTCTCTGAAGAGTTCTTTTTTTTTTATCTCTGCATTGATTTAACATTTTTAGAAGATAAAATATCTAGAAAAACTATCCAATAAGTGCAATTTTTGCAAAATATTTAAAGGTTTGCAATGCTATGCAAAGCAAAACCTAAATAAATGTGAAATAACTTTAGAATATGAGGGAGACTTAAGCCTTCAAGGGTTTACTCACAAATTTTTCTTTGTAAACATTGAAACTCATTGCCACTCAAATCCAGTAAACACCCAACCTCCTGGCAGCATATCAGTGTGTCTTATTTATAGCATTTCCTCTATCTGTCTTCACATTTAAGCCCTCTTTCCACACTTCTAGACGATGCCCTCCAGCTTCCGCCCACCCCTCCCAGCAGTAACCACAGCGACAGTGACGGCTCGCTCCCACCCTCCTCCCCCCACCTCCCCCTGCCACCGTCTTCCCCACAACCACAGCAGAGGCCAGGAGGTCGTGCCTCTTCCTCCTCCTCCTCTTCAGCCATTTCCTCCTCACCTCTCCTCACTGCACCACATGTGAGTTCATGTGCATCTCTTTTTCATGCACCGTTTTTGTTTTGTTTTGTTTTTGGCTCCATTAGTGATCAGAAATTAAGCAAGAAGTTCTGAAAGGATGGAAATGAAGCACAAATTTGACCTTGTTGTTTTTGTTTAAGTCATAATTTTATTTAAAATTTTTTTTTCTTAGATAAGTGTACTTTAACATACTGTTGTGGAAAAGTGAAAACTGAACTCTTTTCATTTCATTTCATTGTGCAGAAGCTGCAGGGTTCAGGACCCCTGATGCTGACAGAGGAAGAGAAAAGGACCCTGGTTGCAGAGGGTTACCCAGTACCAAACAAACTTCCCCTCACTAAGAGTGAAGAGAAAGCACTGAAGAGAGTCCGAAGAAAGATTAAAAATAAGGTAAGCTTTCTGTGCTTACAGGACTGCTTCAAGAAATTAAAAATGATGCATATAGTGACTGACAGTCCTAAAAGAAATCTTTTTGTTCAGATTTCAGCTCAGGAGAGCCGGAGGAAGAAGAAAGAGTATGTGGAATGTCTGGAAAAAAAGTAGGTTTTCCATTTCTTTTCCACTCATTTTGGTTTGCAGTTCAATCAGTGTGTCACCCTTTTGTTCTCACAGTTCCCTCAAATTATGCCTCTTGTAAATCAGCATTTTTATTATTTAGAAGCATCCATATGGAGCTGTAAAATCACAACTGTTGTGTATTCACACCTAAAGGTGTCAAAATCTGTTTCCTTTTCCTTGCTGTTGCAGCCCATATCACAAGCACACATCAATGAAATGGATAAATAACTCCTTCCTGCACGTCTCTGATCTGTATTTAAAAGTGTTGACTTTAATCCAGAAAGCAGCCTTCTTAGATACTGAGGTTTTCCCTCAGTTGACTAACCATGGTTTTTTTTTACTTTACACAACCCCGTGCTTGCTTATGACTAGAAAAAAACTCAAATTCAACTGGCAGGGATAGAGTTGTGTAATGCCTAAGTGAGCTTGGCAGTAGCTGTTCACTTAGGGGCCAGTTTTTGTATTTAGAGGTTTTCCCAACTTCTGTGGAACTGAGTTAGACATAAGAGCTCTACTGGGGATTATACTAGAGGCAACCTCAGGTCCTTGTGGGGTCACAGATGCTGATTTCATCAGTCATCTCCTCTTTACTTATTGTTATTCATTAAAGAGCAGCAACAGAAAGCTCTTCCCTCTTGTTGTGGACATTCCTTGTAATGGCAGAACTCCAGCAACCTGCTGAACACATGGACCAGATTCACTGCCTCTCCTGTCACACGGAGATGGAAATCTGGATTTGTTTTCACATGGTTTTCATCACAAGTAACCAAAAGGTTAACTCAGTGAGATTCTTTCAGATGGTGACAAAATGTCCTATTAATCCCATCAGGAAAAGGCAGGAGATTTGTCAGTGTACATCTTTTTCTTAATTAAATCAGCCTGACAAAAAGATATGAGAGAAGTAAAAACAGAATTCTGTCTACTTGTTATGCTCTGTATAGTCATTTTTCCCTTTTTGGATTCAAAGAAAAGATTATTGGATGTCTCTCCGAAAGAAAACAGTAGAAATCAGTGGATGAATGAATAAATGAGTCACATTCAAATGGAGTAAGAGACAGAGAGTAAGAGGATTATAGCTGAAAGAGATTAGAACACCTGTAGGCTGATAAGAAGAAACAGATCAAAAAGACATGTCTTCCATTTTTTTTCAGCCTAGTAACCCCTAATCCTGCCAACTTAGTTTAGTTAAGGGGCCACATTCAGTTCAATTTTTTTTTTATTGGACATCAAAATGGATCTACAAAATCACAGAACATGTCATCACAGCTCTCTGGAAATGAAACATACATGTTTAATTTATAATTAGAGTAGATCTTTAAAATGTAGACGTTGTTTTCAGTGTACATACGTGTACATTTCCAGATGTGTGTAGTAATCTTGACTGCCTCATAATATAAACAGAAGTTAGATCTATTAAGTAAGAGAGGAACAAAAGATAGAACAAGTTATATTTTTTAGACGTGCATTAAGAAGGGAAGGTAAAAAGTCTGGATGATAAGCTCCAAGCAAAGATTTGGCTTCATTTCAGCATTAGAGCAGCTTTGTTTTTGTAGTTTGATAAGGCTTTCCTTGAGAAATAGCCAGCTGTTTTACATTTTAACAGCTCTACATGTGGATGTGTGTGACTTTGTTTGAGTAGTTTGTGAAAAGATCCAGCTATTTAGCAAGTTTTTGCAAGCAGTGTTAGTAGAGGCAGTTTATTTAAACACATAACATGGAAGCAATGAACAAATAAAGTAGAATAATTTCACACACACACTTAACATTATTAAAAGTAAGTAAAAATCAGTTAACATAATCCATCTGAAGAAATAAGATAAAGCCATGATGCTTTCTGAGTTATAAATAATCAAATCAAAGTAATCAAAATAGAATAAAAAGGATTAATTAAATCTATTCATGCTTACACACAACAATCCTTCCTGTTATTCCCACTCATTGAAATTGAATCTTTAAGCTTAAGTTACTTGGACATGAAAGTTTATCAAGATGGTCAGGATTAGAAAGGGTGACATTTACAGCCTCACAGGGTACAGATGGCCTCGTCACTCTCCGAGTGACCCAGAAACCAACCTGCTTCCTGGATCAGATTTCATTTAGTTTCCTATTTACAACACACAAGAGAAAATAGGAAAAAGATAAGCAGAAAAATTCAATTCCTCTGGCTTTTTGAGGCCAGTTGTGTTCTCTGGCAAAAGATGTCGCCTCCTTTCGTTATGCTGTAACATCATTATTGTTCTGTAGAGCAAGAGTAAGCAAACCTATGTGCAGAAATAATACAAGAGTCTGTCTGTGTGCGTCTACCAGGGTGGACAGTTACACATCAGAAAACAGCGACCTGTGGAGAAAAGTAGAAAACCTGGAGACAGCTAACAGGTGAGCTTTGCAAACACAGATACACATGGACATTGTCCTCCAGCTCTCTCTCAGCAGGCAGACTTGCTTTTTGTTGGCTCCAAATACAAGTGACATGAGGATTAGCCCTAAAAGCTGCAACATATTAGCAAAGAGTACACACCAATTAATTCAGAGCTGGTGAATGTGTGTTTTTGCTGATCTCCTGGAGAAATGAACCATGCTGCAGCTTTATACACACTAGTTGTGTATGTAAACCCTTTCAGAACATACAGTGTTCTTTAATGTGTCATTGAGAGATTTATATGAGTACAAACTGAAATTGATCTACTCCCTAAGAAAAGTATAGACTCACCAAGCTGCTGCTGTCTCCTCTGTCATTATAACAATATGAAACCAATCTGCTATTATCTTGAGGTGGGTGGTTGGATGGGTGGGTGGGTGTGGAGTGGCAGAGGGTCTGTCTCTGTCTGCCTGCGGGAGCCTTGGCCTGTCATTAAATTGGCAAGTTAACAGTAGCTTTCATCATGGAAAGCAACCCCCTCCCTTCCCACTAACACACTGATGAATATGTTAAACCACCACACACAGAACAATGAGTTGGCACTAAGTGGGGAAACGTGAGTCAGTGCACAACATTAAAGTCCAAAGTGTGTGAAGGTCTAAAAAAAGGTTGAAACGAGTGAACTAAATTTAAGCTTGAGTTCCTACAAATGTCCCAAATGCAGCTATTAGTGGTCATTTTGTTCTCCATGCAGGTTTTTCGAGCTGAATGTCAAATCGGGGTTAACTCTGCTACTTTATTAGTTGTACAAGACTCTAGAATGATATATTCCCACGTGTCTCAGGTTGTTAATAAATTTATCTTTGTGTACACATTGCAAGCAAGCAAAGAGATTCTGAATAAGTTTAGCTTTAGTTGCTAGCTTAACTCCAGCAACCGTAAACCTATTTTAAGCTAATTAAATCATGTGAGTCAGTAATTAAAATGTAACATTCTTATGCTGAATATTTACTTTCTTTCAGGAAACCTGTGTGATTTTTTTTTTAGTTGCAATATATTTTAAGGAGTTATAACTTCAGCTGTAAATCACTGTGGTCGAACTTCAAAGACTCAGTTGAGTTATCCTGCTCAGTATTACCCATGCGAGTTTATTACAGCTGGCAGCTCCTCTACGTTCTGGAGCATGTCACAAGCTTCGGTATGGAAATTTGAAATATTAGATGTAGCAACGCACGGATTTATATTTTCAGTGTTCCACCTGACTGAGTGCTACATCAGTGTAAAGTCTAGTTTAGTTTCTTTTTAAATGCTGCTTTCCAGCATTTGTTTGGCAGAAGCTGGTTCTCTGTCTCCACCTAGTGGTTGTATTGTGTCCTCACAGCTGCCGACAGCTCATACCATCAGAGCCCTGCTCTCCAGATCCAACTAATGTACTTTTCTAGTGGTTTTTACTTAATGAACTCAATCCAGCTCTGCTGTCTTCTTTTCTTGCTTTGGCAGATTGACAAAAGAGTAAATCAGGTGGTTAAAGTTTAGTTTAAAATATGGTAAACCCAATAAGCACTAAGGAGATGTTGAAGTAAAATAGAGCGAATGTTTGAGGGTGATTTGTAATGTGGTTGTTAGACTTATGCCCCTCTTTAATTTCTCTCCTTGTATCTCTTTAGATCTCTCCTACAGCAGCTACAGAAGCTTCAGTCACTGATTTCAGGGAAAGTCATCCCTCGTTCCTGTAAAATGGCCTCAACTCAAACAGGAACATGCCTCATGGTAAAATATTACTATTTTTGTTGTATTATTTTTGCCTTGTTTTTCTTTTAATTGCACAAAGATACAATAAAGGGAGTCATCCTCACCTCATCTTCAGTACTTCCCACTTGTTTCCCAGAGTTTAGCTTCATGATAGAAGTTTTTACCAATTTTGGATGTGCAAAAAGTATGTTAATTTTCGATTATTTAAAACTTTGTCTGAAATTTATTAAATTTGGTTAATCTTTTTTGGACAAAAATAAATCACATATTTTTTGGAACAAAGAACTGGAAGTGCATATGAAAGTAGCCTACCACCGATTCATGTTGCCCAGGGCCAAACTTTTGAAACTTTGAAACTAAAATTATTTTTTCTTTTTTTTATTGTCTCTGCAAATTCAAAAACTTTGTAAAAGACAGGTCCTCTCAAAAACCTATCATCCCTCTTTTCCATTTGCAGCTGTGAATTAAATGTGGTTTCAGTTGTTTAAGAAAATTTAGAGCTGAGCTCAGATTATTGTTAATGAGGGTGTTTTGCTCCCCTCTCTTTGCAGATGATGGCCCTGTGTTTTGTTCTGGTGTTGGGCTCCTTCTCTCCTTGCCTCTCTTCCCTCTCCTTGCTCTCTCACACCTCATCTTTGTCCTCCTCTTCCTCCCAATCCTCCCCTTCCTCCCATCCTCTATCAACGGACCTCTACACAACCAGTCAGGGTAGGTATAGCAATCTTTTCAGCGTCTTGTCTAGTTAAATGTGAATAGTTTGTCATGTTCTACAGCCTTTAAAGAGGAGGCTCTTGTGGATATAAACAATATTTATACCAGGAGCAAACGGACGTTACATTTCAGAAAAGAGGCCTTTACAGGAAAGACATCTGTCTTGCAATTAAAGGCTCATCTTAAAGTTCCCTCTCTCAAAGGAAGCCTTAGAAGTGGACACAAGTTTTGACTCTAATTCCTCGCTGCATTCCACTTCCCTATAAATTCACTTTCTTTAACCACTCACCCCAGGGAAACCCCTACTGAAACCAGATGTTTAAGCTGCCATCATGTTGAGTACCACTCCCTTCTTCCATCCTCTGATAGACCGGTCAATTTTAGATAGCTTCACACTGCCTTTCAGTTTTCTGGGGAGGGAAGAAAGCTAATTATTTATAGCTTAAATGCACTTTAACTTCTAGATTGTATGATATTCATGAAAACCTACAGTAAAATCTTCATGTTGAAAAGGCTTGAAATGCCAGATATTTGGCTAAATTTGTATCTGACATACAGTTAATCTTAAGACTTTACTCAAAACTGGTGAATATGACAAGTCACATCTGGCAAAATTACACAAGAGTGAAAAGCAGTGTGTCTGTGTCTTGTAGTCCGTTCCCGCAGCCTGCTCTTTTACGATGAACAGGCTCCGTTGGAGGAAAGTTTGGTGGCGTCAGAAGGCCTCTCTCACATCCAGACGCGCCACCACACAGCTGACGGCCACAGCAACCAGACAGCTGGCTCCAAGTTAGACCAAAGGTACAGACCATGTCCAGCTGATGCTCTGATCTCTAATTGCTGCATGTCAGACATTAACCTGCTGCCTCTCGCTTCTCCTCAGAGAAACCAAACCGGGCGGCGTCTCAGAGATTTTCTGACTCTCATAACTTCTCACCTCCAACCCACACAGAAACCCCGAAAGCTACAAATTGCCGTAACCAGCTGGTTTCAAGTCCACATTCATCTGGACTTAAACCTGCCTGTATTTAAATCATCTTATCTGGTGAGCATTAAACGACGCTTCAGGTACTGCAGTGCTCCCAATCTCCACATCTGGCATCCTTCTCTGCTTTAAAAAAAACTCTGTTATACTTGAATACTCTTGTTTTTTTGTTTTTTTTAATGGACCTTCTTGTTGGAATTTCCATTTTTATGCACTAAAAATATCATTAAATCAGTCCAACTAATTCCTCCCATATTTTGTTGAAAGACATGACTCTGGGTTAAAACTCTCAAGCTGGCTAAATTTTAAAAATAGCTTTTATTTAAGAAAAACAACAGCTTGCATATTTGATGCATTTCTGTTAAAGTAAGACTAAACTTTTTTCCCCAAAAGAGAGGCGAATATGAGCCAGTATATTAAAATATTATCTTAAAATGTCCAAATTCTTAGAGAAAAAATCAGATTTTTCCCAACAGCAAGTCCAAAAAGTATGATGCGATACATCTTTTTCAGGAACTTATAAATATGAATGCATATATGTGGAAATTTAACAGACCTCCACTGTGCTATTCTAGTTTTTGTATTTCTCTTAATGAGATCAGTGCTTTTATTTTAAACCAAATACACCACCTATGAACAAAGGGCTGTTTTTTAACTTATTTTGGTATCACTAGATTGATTTTTATTAATTATTTTTAATTTGTTGATACAAATCATCATAAAGAAGTGAAAAAGGGCCCATAAATATTGATATCTGACAACTATATAAGACCTGATAGTGTTCCGTTTTAAAATTATGAAGAATAAAATGGCGGGAACGACATGTCTGACCAAGACAACATGCATATGTGTTGAAAATGAACACATGCTTTACATTAAGAAGCTGTGCCATTTTTTTAAAGTGCCTTCCACACACAAGTCCAGTATGACCAACTTAGCCTTACACCCAATGCAACTTTACTGGACATTAGACCAGAATATTTAAATCAAGTGAACCTTTCAAATGCTGATTAAAATATTTAGAGGCAGAGCAGTAACAGCTTTAATGCAAAGTTTGTGATTCCCGATGAAAATGTCCTTAAAATAAACTAATAAAAACACAAGTGTTTTATTTTTTTTAATCCACCTCTCAAGCTTAAAATAGTACTTTACTTCAAATTCTGCCAAAATCTGGCATTTGTTTTGTGTTTTAGGTGCCATATTTTCATAGGACAGGACCATTTGGAGGTTGAGAAACATGACAAAATATTTTTATGGAAATATAAATTGTATATGTAATATATTTGCAGCATCAAAAAAATAGCATAAATAATTTATGCAACCAAAAAAAAAATGTTCAAAGTTAGTTGATCTTATTGTTTCAGTTTTTTAAATAATGTTAAAAAACAAACAAAAAATGTTTAATATATTCTTGAGCATCCAGAAAAGAGCATATTTATTTTATGCAACAAAAAAAAAAAAGACTTGTTTTGGCATTTAGGTTGATGTGAAGTTTTACACGATGGTGAGTAGTTTATACTCTGATTCATCAAAGTAAAGCTTTTAATATGATGTGTCTTAACTGTAATAGTGTTGATGTTTCACTGCTGTTGCATAAAAAAAAATCAGCAATTTAAACAGTTAAATCTATGAAAATCTGTACACGCCTTCAAACTTCAAAAAAAGGGAATTAAAAAAAATTTATTCATTTGAATAGTTAAAACAGCAGATTTGATGGGGGTATTTTCTGTCATTAAATCAGAATTTAACCTGTAACTAAGCAACAGAGAAATGACATCAGCATTGATACTAAATATGCTCATGCGACAGCAGCGTGTGTTGTATTTATTCATTGTTTGTAGAAAGTGTGTATATATTGATGAAGCCAATCAGGGGACTGAGACTTTCCAGGAAGAAACACCACTATCTCCGTTATTATAGTTTGATTGAACACTACGACATTTAAAGTCTTGATTTCATTACCACTATTCTGGCACCTTGAAAAAAAAAAACGAGCAAAAAGAAAAAAGCTCTTAATCGTCACAGTATTCCTTCAAAAACATCCATCTGTAAACCCCCCAAAACATAACAGTTATCACAGGTTTTCTGCTTTTATCACTCATGTCTGTATTCAGTTGATTTTATGTTTAACCACATGTACACAAAAACATCATGTGACTGCAGCCCACTTCACAAACACCACGCCATTCTGTCCCACAAGTCTTAACACACCAATGTACATAAATAATGACCATTACATGTGCAGATGTTGTAAATAAGGGCCTTGATTTTTTTTTTTTTTTATTGTGGCATAATCAAAGATTTTAACCTGTGGAAAAACATGGAATAAGGCAGATGGGGAAAACTTTTTTTTTTTTATTTGGGGAAAGTGGGGTGGGAATAAAAATGAATAAATATATGAATAATTAGGTGAAGAAAACAAGAGGGTGGGTGGGGTTGGTAAAGAAGCCCAGATGACACAGCGGCTGCACACAGTTTGAATGGTTGAAAAACTTCTTGAGGTGCTTGATTATTTAAAACTCTCTTTATGAAATTGTTGAAACTATTTGAATGTCCCAGGAGAATAATCAAGCGCTTCCCGGGGAGAGAAGTTGTTTGAAATGTGTTCAGATATGTTGTTGTCTTGGTTTGTTGTATAGCGTCCTGCATGTTCCTCCTTATACAATTGTTATCTTAGTATAGTTAGTAGAGTAGAAACAAGCAAAATATTAAAAAACTGCATCAGCAACCCAGTGTCTGTGGACTTTTTTTTTTTTTTTTAGAAACTGTGGTATTTATTATTTAGAAAAAAAATGCACTTGTCCCAGTCTTCACTTGGTCTTTGTTCCCTTTAGCTGAAATGTTTAAGTATGAGCTGTTTTCTGAGCTCCTCTGCTTGGCTGTCACGGTCCTCCGGTTTCTGTTTGAGGGTCTTGGGTTGCTCAAGAGGCTCCGTCCTCTCCAGAGTCCAGGCGTCTAATCCAGACTGAAGGGAAGCATTGTGGAGAACACAGCAGGCAAGCAGAATAGATGAACTCCTCTCTGGAGAATACTGCACCGGGACGGAAAAGAGATGACAACAAAGGTTCAGGCTGTTCAGTTTATGAAGTAAATTAATTTCTTTAAAGTGACATTTTTTTGTACTTGAGCTGATTTTAAAATGATGTGTTTAACTATTAGTTAATAAAAGATACCTGTAGATATCCTTTGCTGCCATCTAAACATCTGAATCTGGTCTGGATGGCTCTGAATGTCCTGTCCACTATCTCATGTGTAGCTAGGTGGGCCAGATTATACCGAAACTCTGCAGGGGATTCGGGGCACTCGACCGGGGTCATCAGCCACTTTCTTAGAGGATAACGTCCATCCCCTTGGAAACAAACAAAAAATTAACCTCTGACCTCTGCACCACAGATGACTAGTAATATCACATCTCACCGAGCAGCCAGCCCTCCTCTGTGTCCTGCAGCTGTTTGTAGAGAGCTGATCTTTCAAGAACCACCATGTCTTGCAGTCCACCCGGCCAGTGCGTTTCTGCACTGAGTAACAACCCTCGGGCGTCACAAACTAGCTGACAGGCCACAGAATGAAACCCCTTCTTATTTACATATGACGTGTCTTCACTGTTTGGAGCTTTGATGGCAACCTGAAGATGAAGATTTGAGAAGAATGAGAAAAACAGATTATTTACCTCTTGTATTCAGTAATAATCACATGTGCATTATAATCAAAGTGTTAATGCCGCGTAATTAATTTACCTGAACACAGTCCAGCACTCCGAAAACACCGGGAAATCCTGCAACCCTCCGAAACTCCTGGAAGGACTGCTCTCTAATAGCTGGATCTCTATTTGGAAAGTATTGTTAATCATTGCTATATTTTCACCATCACTGTCAAAAACAAAGGTTTTATTTAAAATCCTGGTAAGCGGCATCATACCTATTGAAGGTAATGAACTGGGGAGCTTTTTCCACCAAAGCTCTGGTCACATTGGACACACATCTTGACATTGATGCCTGGCTGATCCCTATCGTATCCCCCATAGAGGTCTGGAATGAGCCAGATGTGTAGAAGCCCAATGCAGCCAAGACCTGAACCTCAGGACTGATGGCTCTGGACCTCTGGGTTCGTCTGCATAGAGCCTGATGGAAAAAAGAAAAGAGCGAGCATAATGAAATGGCATATTTAGTTTTCATAAAGACAAACTAAACAGAATCATTGGCAGCTTATTTAAAAATGAAGATGAGCCCATGCACACCTCTCTGAGTAACTCCACCAGATAAAGGATGAAGTCTTTGGGGAAGCCAAAATTTGTGAGGAGGAAGTTGTCTGAGACCAAATCCAGGTCAAAGCGGTCCAGCGTCTTGTGCCCTCGACCATATAAGAGAAGATCGCAGTCTAAGATGGCTATAGGGATTGCCATGCTGTGGTAAGAAATTAAGTTAAATACAACACATATGCACATCATAAATGCATGCACTACAGACCGTGTTTATATTTTCATTTCAAAGTTTTACCAGTAGTGACCATAGCCAGATCAAATAAGTCATAAAAAAAGAAAGCTAAAATGTGTCACACAAAACTAAAGTGAAACATGGTGTAAAACAACAAATATAAATTAAACAACCAGCCAAAAATAAGGTTAGCTCCCAAAAACAACAAGCTAACTAGCTAGCTTCACCACTGGACCGGATCAATAGAAATATAACTTTGCCTGTTTCTGGAACAAACTATGCTGACTGATTAAAACAAATAACTGCAAGTCACACTGACAGAAAAACCCATTTAATTAACAAAATTGCGGAGACCACTCGTACCTTTAACTTAATAATGCTGCTTTTGTCAACCAAAACAAGACACAGGAACATCTCATGAAAGGGTTGTGATGCATGATCGCAGATTCGACACAAATGGCTGACGTTTTAAAATTCTCACTTATTTTTTATTTTAAAAAAAATCTTAATTGGTTAAAAAAATATTTTAAAACAATTTTTCTTGTATTTTCTTTTTTCCTTCTTTCTTTTTTAACCTCTATGAATAGATGTAACGAATCTGCCGGTAGGAAAGCGCTGCTACACAAACACGTCGACATGGAGAAGATAAACAGAAAAGTAGCACAGTCGTTGTTGACGTTGTGTATCTGTACAAATGACGTATGAATGTTTGTGAAGCACGCCGCTGCATGCCGTCTTTATTAGATTGATTTGTGGTTCGCTGAGCATTGCCCGTGTAGGGAACAGCTAATGTAAGTTTTACCGTTTTTGAACGGAGTTAACGTGCACGTTATTCTGCTTGTTAGCTTAAATTAGCTACAGGCTAACGCTAGTTGACCAGTGTGTCACTATCCATTACCTCTGCATCGAGCCTTAAACCTGCAGTAAATGTCCCAAAAAAGTGTTACTTTGACCAAATAACAAAACTGGCTGGTGTAGGAAAACAAGTACAAAGCTGTCATTTCTAATATATAAAATTTCTTCCTAATTTATTTGACAGAGTATCATATTAGCGAGGAGGCCCAATTTGTAAGCTAGCAATAGTTGCGCATAGACTTTGACAAACAGTAGTGATAATGTAAGATTTTGCTGTTATTGTCGAGATTATGATTCTCATTATGATATCAATTCATTCCAATTAGAGACTGATAAATTAATATAAAGAAAATCTAAACATCCGCAATGAAAATATTTGGGTCAAGTTTGATTGATTTTTAACTCGTGTGTTAAAACAAGTAAACTGTAAATGTCTAAATATATTGACATACTGTCACCTTTTTGATATTTTTTGGTGTACGAGCTCATGCATAAACACATTTAAAAGAAGGAATATCCAGGCCTTTTTTGTTGTTTTCTGAAGTTGAAATAATCCTAATGAGTTGTCTCGTGATTTCAGGGTTGTAACATGGACAGTGACTTGAGTCCGCAGGATAAAAAAGACTTGGACAAATTCATTAAGTTCTTTGCCTTAAAGGTAAGAAACAGGAATACAGTTATTATTTGTGATTGCACATTTCTTAATGGACACTTTTAAACGTGGATTTTATTTTGTTTAACTTAATATAGATAGATGGTATTGGTTTATTATTGGTGCTCAAAGTCATTATTAATAATAATAATAATAAAAACATATATACATAGAAATAGACGTTTCTGATGGAAAGTTATTCATTACAATTGGTTTGATAAGTTATTTACTTTTGTAGACTGTCCAGGTGATAGTACAAGCTCGCCTCGGAGAGAAGATCTGCACTCGCTCTTCTTCATCGCCTACTGGCTCGGACTGGGTAAAGCGTAGTCCATTTGCTTTTAAAGTTCACTTTAAATCTTTATATATCTGTACCCAATGTTAATTATTAGTTTTATTTAGTAAATTAGGATAATTTAGATTTGTGATATTTTTTCTAGTTTAACTTGGCCATTAAAGATATTCCAGAGGTCACTCATGAAGCCAAGAAGGCGCTGGCTGGGCAGCTTCCAGGCATTGGGCGCTCCATGTGTGTGGAAATCTCTCTGAAGACGTCAGAGGTAAATAATTAACAACGGTGTGCTTTTTCATTTCAAAACATAGAGCGATTTAGCTGTTGCTATACTTTTTTTTTTTTAACAGTAAACCACTCACAAAAAAGATATATGATTAGAAGTTATTGTAGTTTATTTTAATATCATTACAATGATTCTTCTTTGTCTTAACCATACAGGGTGACTCGATGGAGTTGGAGACTTGGTGCCTGGAGATGAATGAGAAGTGAGTCGTTTCACTTTTTAATTTTTCATCAGTCTGGTGGCCAAAATTTTAAGGAATGTTCAAGAAAATCAAGAGTTTCTCTGTGCCTCTATTAGGCTGTACAGAATGTACAGAAATACCCTGCAGGATGACAAATCCTTTATCTGTAGTAAATGGATCAGTTGCCTTGGCACGTTGTAGCTCTTTGAGATGCTGGAGTGAATCCGCCGCTTCAGATATGCTGGGAAGAAATGAAAACAGCAATAACCTTAATATTTCAGGTAACACTAAGTTCCTGTATTGTAATTAGTCATCATTAATAAGATTTCTGTCTCTGTTGCAGGTGTGATAAAGACATCAAGGTGTCATACACGGTTTATAACCGTCTGTCTGTCCTTCTGAAGTCTCTACTGGCAATTACCAGAGTAACACCGGCCTATAAGCTGTCCAGAAAGCAGGGCCATGACTACGTCATATTATACAGGTGATCTGTCCTGTGCTGACACTGAACTTCTAGCTTAGTCCCCTAAAAATATAAGTTTTCTCTTAATTCTGTCTTTGTTTTCTTTAGGATCTACTTTGGGGAGGTGCAGCTGAGTGGATTAGGCGAAGGTAACTGTAGCTCTGCTCTGTCATGGACATGTCTGTAGAGATTACTATGATTATTTTGAGTCTGTTTTATTTCTTTGTTCTAGTTTAAGAAGTGGAGAAGTAATAGATTTCCAGTTAAGATTACTCATTCTTTTTTGTAGGTTTCCAGACTGTGCGTGTCGGTGTAGTTGGCACACCCGTCGGCACAGTGACGCTTTCATGTGCCTATCGCACCAACCTGGCATTCATGTCTAACAGGTGACCAGCGAACTCAATATTAAAAATAAATGAATGTTACGACCCAGTTTTCAGGGTATGGCTGGGTGCAACAAAAGACACGGCGTGGACAGATGGTGTTTCAAAATAAAA
>JBAFTB010000027.1:10577038-10646456 GCA_037177355.1 Melanotaenia trifasciata | reverse complement strand
CCGATCTTTTAGCATCACCAAATCAGTTACCTGACTATTTATCATGCTCTGAAGAAAAATATGAAAGGAGAAGGCACATTTTTCATTGGAAGGTTAACCATTTTGTCCTGGGTTTTACCTTTTTTTTTTTTTTTTTTTTTTTTAAAATCACTGCAACTTTACTCTTCATCAAAATGAAAAAATGTAAATATTCAAATTATTTATACCATTTAAATTACAATTTGAAGGGCATGGTATTTATGTCCCAAAAAAAGTATTATTTTTTGTACATTTAGCACCTCGATAAAGTTAATTTCCATGAAAATGCATGTTTGGGAGCTTGGGGATTTTTTTTTTTTTTTTGCAGTGGTCTCAATGTACCACAAAAATGAGTAAAAACAGATTTTGAGCTTTCAAATAAAACCCCAACCCCATGACATGGAAAACAATTCATTTTGTGTTCATTTTTTTTTTATAAGCAGTGACGATTAAATTGGAATTTAAAGGGTTAAAATAATTGGAATAATTACATATTTGGAGGTTTGATTAGGAGTGAAGTTGATAAAACACTGAGGTGAAAAAAAAGGTGGAAAATATTAATGTGCAATGTTTCTCTAGCAGTTTTTGGAATAGGACAGTTACCCAGTGACCTGAGATCTGCAAGAGTTCAAGGTTTGATGCTGGATAGTTACATCCAACTGCATTAGTTTTAGACTACCGAGGGGATCGCATTCAACATGCTTGTGCATATTTTGGGAATTTGTGAAAGTGGGGTAAAAATTTCCAGTTCATGGCTGAGTTAGGTTGGAAGCTTTAAATTAAATCATCCTGTTTGTGTAGATGTCCTAATAAAGCATGGCTGCTCTGTTTCCTGCCTGTCGTATTCAGTCATGGAGATTTTTTTCTGAACTTTATAAAAACCTTCTCTCAAGTTAACTAGAGCTGGGTATTAACAGACTGCTCAGTTTTGTTTACATCTCCACCCAAGTGGAGAAAACCATGAGGTCAGTTACTCTTTTCCTGCTTGGATAAAGCAAATGATTTCAGGGTCCTATGAGGCCGTAACACCTGCCAGTTACTGGCTTAAGTTTAAATATTAAATGTGGGGAAACTACTGGTGTGAGGTGTTAAAAGTTTTCATAGGTAACCATAAACACATGCGATAAAGTTGACTCTGCAACAAATAGAAATAATAGTGCTCTATAGTTAAAGGAAATCAATCAGAATTGTCAAATTTTATTGTTGGTAGTTTCTGGAATTCATTTCATACCTGCAGGACTTCAAAAGGGTTGAAACCATCAAGTTGAGCGTACAACGGCACTTTTTTTTTTTTTTTAAACAAATGCTCTACAATAACGTTCCTTCAACTCATCACATGCGTCGAGGCTGTGATCAGACCATTACACCGTTCTTCAGAGAACTCGTCCACAAGCTGCTACCTACACGGGGCTGTGAACCACTCAGACATTGCATTTCCTCTGAACAGCTGTCTGGAAGGCTATGAAGGGAAAGCTGCTAGGAACAACGTCAACTCTTCCAGACAACGATGATGCAAATTTCTAACTATGTAATATTTTCTATGTTAGTCACTTGACAAACATGCCGTTACGTTTGGAACATACCCTCTGAGCTGTGAGGCCATTTCCCCCCAGGTAACACTGGGAACATGGAAAAAAAAAAAAAAAGAAAATACAAAAAATAAAATAAAAAGAAATTTCACAGGAGACAGGCAGTGATTGCCCAGTGTGCATTTCCACCTCTTTTAGCAGCTCAGTCCAGAAGAATGTCCTGCTCCCTCACTTCCCCCTCTATGGCCCCTTTGAGCCTTACAGTCCAATGAATTGGATGACTTCGTGAATGAGTCTTTCTGGGCACAGCGAGACAAGTCACACATTGAGGAATGGTTGGAAACAAAACGTCCAGATAGACATGTAATGCTGATCAGATGGGGGATGGCTGCTAGAAGCTTTTACTTTTATTTCCACTTCTGTGGAAAGGGTGAAGTCTGAGGCAGATGGCCAATGTCCTCCATTGTCATTAATATCCAACCTCCCCCAAGTCGGCTGGATGTTGGTGGAGTTCTATTATAACGCGTTGGGGAGGTGATGGGGGTGAAGCCAGCGTCCATACACTACAGATCAGAGCGGGAGGAAGGAGAGGGAGTGTACGGAGGAGATCCAGGAGCTCAACTTTTCTTCATGGGCTTTTTAGAAAGTGGGAAGATGACTGGGGGGGTGGGGTGGGATTTAGGCTCAGGCAGTATTCAGTAGGTCCTGTATGGCTTTCTGCTGCGTCTCATTCAGTGTTGATACACACTGTGTCCATAGTCCTGCAGACACCTGGATGGAAGGAGAGAAAAATAGCTGGTTTCTTTAATCTGTTTACTAAATTGGGTTTTAATTCTGAAATCTGAGCTCACCTGTACTTGACGGATGACGTTTGCGAGTCTTTTGCTGCATGCGTCTTCGCTTTTAATAGATTCATTTGCAACCCCGTCGGCTATGATGAGGAAAATTTTAGGAAGGTTGGAGTTGTCTGGCCCGAGGACGATGGGGTTGTTGCTGTGGAGAGAAGCCGAGTTAGTAGGAGTAGCTAAATTAATGTCGGGAGGGAAGCGGGGTCAGCTGATCAGACCGTACCTCTCGATGAGGTCGCACAGAAAGTCAAATGTGTGGACCGCTTCCTCTTTGTCCTCGTTGAGAGGTAGCCAGCTGAGCCAGTGAGGAAGAACCTCATTGACGTTGACGCACTCTTGTCGAAATCTCATTAGCTTTCCGACAGCAGAGATGCAGTTCTCCGTGGCGTTGACGTTCTCCTTTGAGCGGGAATCTGCTGCCTGGATGACTCCAACCAGCAAAGGGAGGGCCTCTGGAGCAAGAAAACCAAGTGTCACCCCACTTGTCAACTAAAAGCAATGATCTGACGACCAGCAAAGATCCGCTGCTGGAAACACACCTGTGCAGAACGGGCGATAGTTCTCCCCGCCAAACTGAGCCATGACGCCGGCGCCGTAGGCGGCCGCCTGCCGAACCTCGGGGCTTGAGTCACACAGTGACTGCAACATCGGCCGAAGGAAATACTCTGCATATTTAAAGGAGGAGGGGCTGCAGTGCTCCACCACGTCGTCAAAGATGCACAGACCCCACTGTCTGTCAGCCCACGGCCTGTTGGGACACTGAATGCAAAAAGATTGATAACTAATCAACCTGTAGCTTTCATTTGGTTAAAAACCAGGTCATTGAATCATTGGCCACACACTCAGATGTATGAAACACTTACTATAAGCTGGACGATGAGCTGCAGCAACTGTTCAAACCAAGGCAGCACCTTCTCTTTGTAACTGCTGAACACGGAGTGCAGGATGTCCGACACTTTGGTCAGGATGTACACGTCGTTCTCATCCTGATAGAAAAAAAGCGAGAAGGAAAACCATCTGGAGGGTCGGTAAAGCCTGACGGAGTTACTTATATCAGTGAAGTGAAAATATTTACCTCATCCTGTAGCGTTTCTTCTACCTGCTCATCATAGTCTTCATCCTGCCTTTTGGCTGAGAGGGAAAACCAGAAACCAACGTTGTATTAAACACAAGGCAAAGCTCTCACCTTCATGGCAAAAGCGCACTCAAAAATTTTCTATTAAATCTTCATATATTAATATTTATTCGGCTTTTTTTTCCTTGCATAAAATCAATTTCATGTTTATTTCTACAACAAATTTACTACAATCCCTTCTGTCCAAAATGCTTTGAAATCATTTAAAAACATCAGACCAGCTCAAAACTACTGAAGATTCAATCATTTTCAGGATTTTAATCTTTTAAAAGCCAGTTTAATTACTTCAATAATTCCTTTATTATAAAAAAAAATCCATTCGACATCATGGCATGCAATGGCAGTGAGGTATATAAAAAATAAATAAGGTTTTAATGGAAGTTAACTGGGGGAATTTTGGCCAGGACTGTGTCCAAAGGGAGCATCTGACACTACATAAAAAAATACTAAAATTTAATACTACCAATAATCATTTAAATTAATAAACAGCCATTAAAATGGTTAAAAACCTGAACAGGATTGAATGCTTGGTCATTTTGAGCTGGCCTGAAGCTGTTTAAGTGATTTATGAAAACAGAAGGAGGGAAAAAATAAAATAAATTGATGTGATTTCCTTGTTTTATGTGTGCGTGCATTTTTGGCATGAACGTATTCATCGGGTGAATCAGAGTATAAAAAAATATGAGAGTAAAAAAAGATTTGATGCCACAAGCTGTAACAAGGTTAGGAAAAATGCCAGAGGAGAGAAACATGTTAGTGTGTCTTCTGTTTGTGGTGAGCCCTCACCCTGTCTGAGCTCCTGGTTCTTAAAATGCTCCTCCAGCTTTCCTTTCAGGATGCCACCCAGTTCTTCAAAATGCTCGTTGTTCAAACAGCCATCTCCCATCAGCTCGATGCACTAAAATAAAAAAAACACTTCAGTTTGATCCAAAAATACATGAGAGCTTGTCATCACGACATCTGTAGGAAAAGCTATTTAAAGCAGTCTGGTTTACGCCAGCATCTTTTTCCTGCTCCGGCTGGTCGAGCTGGTTTTGCTTTGAGTTCCCGGAGTGGTAGTATCAGGAAGGGATTACCTTGGCAAAAGAATGCATGATTTCTGACAGGACGTCTGAGTCGGGCTCCGTGCCGATGGCCTTGATGAGGGCGTCGCACATGAAGTGCCACATCTGGGTGAGGTACTCTTGTCCTCGAACTCGGGCGCACTCCAGAAGCAGGGGCATGGACTCAGCTGCTGCCACTCGCACACGTGAAGCAGTCAAGGAAAAACCGAACCCCGTCTTCAAGCCAACAAATATTTGATTTGCATGTACATTTCTCATTTTCTCTGACTTTATATCAATTTAAATGATGCATGGTGGAGTATAATTCCAGGTTTTAGGAAATGGAAACTAGTTTTAGATGCAAGTTTTGTACTGTAGTTTAAAAATAAAAAGGATATCATCGTGAAAGTAGAACTTCAGCAGAGGAACCATCAGCTTCACCACCTGCTCGGTGTACTCCACAAAGCCTTCTTTCAGTTCTTTGGCATAACACACCTAAAGGAATAAAAAAAGAAAAAAAAAAAAAACATGTTAGTTGGAGGACTGGCAGTGAATATTTTAGTTTTTAGAACATCGCGATTTTCTGCTCACCAACATCTGGCAGGCAGTGGCTTTCTCCTCCAGTCCGGCAGTCTTGATCCCAAAACTCTGCTGGTCTCCCAGGTTAACAAACTCCCAACCATCATCCTCAGATATGTTCTCCATGTCCTGGGCTGTAAGAGAATTATTTTAATTGTTTGGACTCAATTAAAATATATATAGTGATTAAAATCTTTACTTACTGTCAAGGAGTGCCACCTCAGGCTTGATGGATGCAGTCTTCATAAGTGGGCCCATCACCACAGGGAGATACTGTTGAAACTCCTTCCCCAGAATCTTGCACATCCTGGCCCAGGCTGATATCATGTATGAGATCTAAACCACAAATAAAACATGGCAGACTGACTGTTGAGACTAAATGTTATTAACCGAGTAGATCCAAGTTATGTTCAAGTCTTTCTACCTGAGGATCGTCATCCTCCAAGTCATTAAAGTCCGTCTGGGTTTTAAGGAGCAGCTGCATGACGGCAGAGGCGTCTGGCATGAACTAGTAACAGAAGAGATGCTGATCATGAAGACAAACTGCTTCCTTTACAAATAGTTTAATCCCATTGTGTCTAATCATACCTTCTCTTTGCCGACAGCCAGGCCGATGAGACTGATGCATTCAATGGTTTTGCCACGAAGCAGCCGGAGCTCCTTCTGCACAGCGTTCTCTACGATGTGTTTGAGGGAGGGCATGAAGAGGTCGTAATATGGCACAAACTTCTCCTCTGCTGTGTCAGCCACAGACGCAATAGATGTCACCACCTGCTCCAGGACTAGTTTGGTACCTTTCTGTATCAGCTGGTAGAATAAAACATGAGACTGCTGAGAATCAAACCTGTAGATTAGCCCAGAAAAAAAAACAACATGTAAACCTTCTGTACCTCCTGCAGCTTGGCAACCATGATGACGTGAAGATGCTGCACCAAGCTGTCCAGATAAGGGATGAGCAGTGATTTGGGACAGTCCTCTGTGAAGTTGATGAGGGCGGCAGCAGCATGCGCCTGGACCCGAGGGTTACTCTGGTCTTCCATAGTCTGAAGCAGGGCCGAGATCACCTGTAAGAAATAGAGGCACCGTCAGTTTGTAGCAAATATTTACAATATTAGACTGTAAAAATAAATGAGCTGGAAACTATTGTTTGATTTTATTCTTTAAAAAGTAGTGAGGGCAAAGTAAACAATATTAGCAACTAATCTGAACAAAAATAACCAGCTACCAGGAAAACATAAATCCTTTAAAAAAGACTTTAACTAACTTAAGACTTCATGTACCTTATCATGGAATTTCTTCTGAAAGGTTGGAGCGAAGTCTGTGGCCATCTGACCAATGGCATTGCAGGCAGCATAACGTACCCTTGGATGCTACAGAAGGAGGAGGGGGAAAAGAGGAAAAAGTCAATGTTGTAAGATTTATGCTAACAAAAACACATGTAAACACTGATCAAACTCCTCTATATCCGTTTGGCTTCTTACAGGGTCGGAGCAGAACAGGAGGACAAAGCTGACGATCTCTTGGAGGATGGCCTCCATCTGCTGATGGCAACCCTCACCGATGGCTGACAGAGCCATCAGCCCAGCATGGCGGTACTTCCAGTCAGCTACGAAACAAGAAATACATTACGAAGTGAATCCCCAGTAATTCAACCATTAATAATATTTAAAAAAAATAAATAAATAAAAAGGAAGAAGGGTTAGGCTTTAACGTTCCGTGTGTCAAATGATTAACTCCCTGAGCAAGGCTTCACTGGAAATAAATTCATTAAATCTTTACAATTAGTTCACTTACGGTTCTGCAGCATCTGCATGATGTGTTGTTTTATCATGGGCAAAATAATCTTTCCTCCCAGACCGCAGGCTATTCTGTCCAGAGCGCTCTCACCAGCTACAGCATTACTGTCGAAGCAAGAGAAGACAAAGAAACAAAGCTTTAAAACTTTCATTAAATAGCTTTTTTATATTCCTTAAATGGAAAACCCTGTACTCTATACATCCAGTTTTACCCTTTTACCTGTCAAAGTCATCGTCCTCCAGCTCGTCAGCCATGGCCCACTCGTCATCATCCTCCAGGTCCACCATCATGGTCAACATCTGGGGCACTGAGGAGACAAATGCTACCACCTAACCAATCCTGATAATGATCACCACCTCCCCCAGCAGATTCTGAACCAAATCCTCACCACTCTGCGCTACGATAGCCTGGTGTTTCCTCAGCATGGCCGCTGCAGTCTCTGATAATGTGACGATGACTTCCAATGCCAACTGCCGCTGCATGTTTGTCAGGTTTGTGTCGGCGCACAGCTGAGGAGACGGGACACTTGCTTAGCCAACGCCTCACTTAACAATGCATAAGAGTTCAAAGAGATTTTTACATTAAAATGATGAAACGTACCTTCAGACAGAGCTGCAGCGTGGCCTCCAGGTTGGGTCTCAGGTATTTGGGTGCTGTGTCTGCAATTTCCACTAAAGACTTGAGCACAGAGTCATCTCCCTGATAGCACGACTCATTCACAGACTGTCAAAAAAAAAAAAAAAAAAAAGTCATGTTAGTGATGCAAACGCCCCAGTTTGTATTAATCCCACAGCTACAATCTGATGAGTCAGACACAAAATACCACCGCAACACCGGAAAGACTACAGGATAAAGATATTAGGAAATATTTCAACCTCATCTTGTTAATTACTGCAGATAGTTTTGTTCTTCTAATGTATATATGTATTTGGTTTCAATGTTTTCCCTCTTCAGAGCAAGGACTAATCACTACTAAGCCTGATGAGTGACTCATACGTGCACCTACAAAAGGAGGACAGCACAAGTAAGCATTGCAGCTCAAACTTTCCTGTTCTACTTTTCAGAGCCATCGCTTCAGTTCCTTTTTTACTGGTTTGGTTTTCATGAACATTAAAGCAAATAAAAGAGGCACACAGAAATACAGCATGAGCGCATCAATTATTAAGCTTTCATAAATGGGCTTTAAACGAAGCATATAGCAATTTTTACTATCTGAAGCCATTACTGCTGCAAAAGCATTGTCAGGCAAAAGAACTGAAGCAATGAGACAACTTTCATTAAAAATATTCCAGTGGTTTTGACATCTTACCTGCAGGATGCCTGGCAGCAGGTCAGCAAAGTGCTTCAGCAGAGCTGTGTTGCTTTCATTGGACAGAACAAAGGATGCTGCAGCCCGAGCCGCCAGAGTACGAATCTGCAAGCATTTAATGCACCCTTGACACCACTGATGACAAAGCTAAGTAAATCAGTTATGACACTGAATGTGCAACATGTTTTAGGTTTTACTTGTGGGTTTGCCTGGTCCTGCATGCACTGGACAAGCATGCGCTTGATAACCTCCATATAGTGCTGCTGCTGGTTCCCAAAGATTCCTGGAAAGTTCCTAAATCAAAGGCAAGACACACACCTGTCAGTCAGCTGCAGGACATCTGCCTGAGCAGAGATCTACATCAAGCCGGTGGTGTAACTGGAGCTCACCAGAATATGTGCAGGGCAGCTTCTCGCAGGCTGACATTGTCCGAGTTCACAGAGTCAAACAGAAACTTGAGCACCTCTGGCCACTGGTTATTCCCATCGTCATCTAAATTAGAAGAAAAAGACTAATGATGGAAATTTGAATAATTACCATCTAAATTTCTAAAATTATCTAAAACAGCCTGCAGCAAGTTAATCAACACATAAAGGCAGTTTTATCCTAATGAGCCTTTTATATTTATTACTTAAGCTGTCAACAATACATTAAATACTTTAAATCATAAAATAGAAAAAGTTTTTAAAAGATTAGTTTTAAAAGTAAAAAACTAAATAAACTCGAAGTTTTTAAAACTTATTTTACCAATGAGGTTGCGGGACAGCTCAGCTGCGATGTCGCAGACCTTCTTGCGGATGTTTGGCGAGGTCTCATGCTGGATGCTGGTCAGCAGCTCTGTCTTAATGACCGTCTGCATCTCCACGGTCAGCCCCGGGTAGATTTCCTCAAAGGAAGATGACAACAGCCGCCGCAGCAGCACTGCCGCCATCTGTTTGACCTGAGCACACAAAACGAGGTTTGGACATGTCCTGGGTCTGATCAAATCAATGACGATGAGACAAAAGAATGAATTTAGAACTTGTAAAAGGTAGAAAAGCCACAATTTCTTTATGTATCTAACAAACAATATGACTGCTGAAACTAACGTGGAGGATGTATGAAGATTTCACAGGTAAAGAAAAAAAAAATTACACTGATAAAAACTTGCAGCATCTTAGAAAACGGAGTCACTCTCTGCGGGCCAAGCACCTCTCTGCCTGCTCCCATTTCAGGACTCTAAAAATATCCAGCGTGAGGTAAAGGGGAAGAAACACGAGGGACCAAGCAGCTGGTGGAGTAACCGCTAACTTAACTGACCGAATGGCAAAACTATGAGTCATGAACAGCCTTCCTTTCCAGGCTGCGGTGACGGCAGATGTGTGATAACTCGATTCTTAAAATGCCATCTATGTAGTTAGACAGGCTGAATTTCTATTGATGATGAATCAGTAAAGTTTCATTACTTTTTTCTTTAAAATGGCACCCAAAATAGTTTATATAGTGTTAAGGGACAACAATTTTAGGATTTCATCCACTTCAAGCTGAAAGAATCTAACGTGTCATGCCAAAGATATGCAAGCACTGAGTATACAAACCTCCTCTGCAGCAGATGCATCTCTGATGGCCTGCAGCAGGAACGTAATCTTGCTCTGGCCTGGGATAGTGTCATAGGTCTCCTGCAAAGAAGGGAATACAGTCTGAGTAATTCCATTTTGTGACTACTTGAAAATTATTTTCCTCTTTTGAGAAAGCCTCATGTTTTCTCTCCTGCTCTGCCTGGCTCTTGAAGCTGATACAAACTGGTGTGATAATATATATTTTAATATCAAGGCTGCTTCACTAAAGGGTGAAACACACTTCCATCCAGACAGTGAAATGTCAGAAAAAGCTAAACATAGAGGAAAAAGTTTAGTTTATTTCAGTACAGAAAAAAAAAAAAAATTGTACAAATGACTACTTCATTATCCGAAGTGTTTTTTGAAGGATGAAACTTGAAATTATTCCCATCTGATATGGTTTCCACTGACAAACAAGAAATGCAAGTACACTTGTGTTGGGGGTGTTGTTGCAATTATAGGGTGTGCACTCTGAGGACAGACACTCATGTGGAGGTAGCGTCAATGGTAAACAAACAAAACAAAAACAAAAACTTTCTTAAACTGTTTGAAAAATTAAAAGATTTCTTTTCAGAGCCACGACTGCTTTAACAGCAAGATCCTTTGAGCATCATGGGTGTTGTCAAGTGAGTATTTCTGCATAACAAACAAGTTTGGGAGGTGCATCGGTGTGGCAATGCTAATGCTGTGTTGAAATAAGATTACAGATAAAGCAAATGAATCTGAATGACAAGGTGTTAGGACTGAGTAACTAAAACAGTGCATGTAAACACAATCAGCAACTTCTGCAGAAACCTGATTAGGTTTCATGGTTACAGAGCTGATTTAGATGGTAGGATGGCTTAGTTAATAAAATAGAAGTCATACAAAACTGCTTAATCTAAATTAGGATTTATTTCACACTGATTTAGTTCAATCACTTCAACTAGTCTAGACTGCCTCAAGACCAACACTGCCCCTTTTGGCTTGCTGATTCCAAAATATCTATGATTGGGCAACCAGTTAGAGCAACTAAATTTCCTTTTTAAATGAGTTGGGGTCTTTTATAGGTGGATCAATTCCTTTTATGAGTGTGAGTCAGAAGGGGTGAGTTTCTATAGAGGATGAATTCCAATGAGCTTAGCATCGCGACAGACAGTCTGTGCTTTGTAAAGAAAAACGCTGACTGCTCGTGATGGGGGAGTAAATGATAAGATTCAACCACCTCATCCAAACGTAGGATGCTGAAGAGGGAAACTGGTAACAAAGCTTTGCCGCGGCGGCAAGAGGCTAATCGTGGTGGGAAAGAGTGAAAAGGCCAGCTAGACGCAGCCCAAACAAATCCTCATTGAAACTAATCCAGAGAAAGTGGATGGCCAGAGACGAGGGACGTAAACGCAATCATTAGCTTTAAGAGGAAATATTTATATATAACAAATTATGAAAAGGGCAGCATGTCTAAAACAGGGAGGGTAAACGTACTTTCATATGAAACCACATAAGGCCATTTCAAAAGTACTGCCAGCCTTTCTCTCCATTTAAATGAAGTCATATTTACACTCAATTCTGCTGGTTTGTGGCGTATAGCTGTGATATGATTCTAACATGTAGCTTCGTACTTCTATTCCAAACCCTCATGTTTAAGCTTTTAGCATGCCAGTGTACTCATTGCTAACTTGCTAGCCTGCAAACCTAGCAACACTGTCGTAGCTACTTAGCTCCACGCTACTTCCTGTATTCCAGTAGCTTGAAGACTAGCTTCCCTGTCAGCTGGAGATTTGAGATTAGGACCCGACAAACGGATCATTTCACTTTTTAATCAAACAACCTGAGCGCCACACGGACACTCGCGCGCACACGTCTACACAGTGTCATGCCATGGTCCGTTTCTGTAACATCTACATTATGTCCACTAAACTACGCAACGAGGTCGTAGTTAGCGTTAGCTGACTTATACTAGGCTTCATATCGCACGTGGGCTATCCAGTCTGACGTGAGAGATCGCAGCGCGCGGCCAGACCAGAGCGCTAGGCGGTTAGCTTTTTGCTAACCTGACCATAACAGTCATCCAACTTGTCAGTCACGAAAACAACGTCTTTTCTTACCTCTGATTGTTTCCTGACATTGTTGTCAGAACTCATGAGATTACCCAGCAAGAGGTAGAACTGCTGTTGTTCCGCCATTGCAGTGAGATCCAAAAAGACCAGCCGGGTGGAGAAGCGGCGAAATGAACCCGGCAGACCCTGCTTCGGTCACACAATGCTGCTTCGCTGTCATTGGCTTGTTTTATCAACTCTACTTAGCGTTCATTGGAACACAGGGGAGCAGAAAACGAACACCATTGGCTAAAAATAATTCTCTGAGCCTATTGGATGGAATTGATATAAGGAAAGTGAACGCTTTCTTTCTATTAGCTACTAGTAAATGACTAAAGCGCGGGAGTTTATTACACCACTGCTAAGAAAATAGAAACAGCAGTTCGATGCCGCTGTGGTAACAATGCAAGGCTTTTTTTTGTGGTCAAATTATCAGCTGTATGTAGAGCAGGTCCGAGCCTCCACCACGTCAGCATACCAATGATAGTTTTATAGCATGTAAAGTAACACACCCATTCATTTGCATTATTTGTAGTTGGCTTACATCATACCTGTGTCATGTGGTTTTTAAGGTTACTGTGGAAGCAAATACAGAAAAAATGTTAGTTATCTAAGAGTGTGCTAAACTTGTTTTTGTGCATGCCCTGTATGGCAGAGGTAGCAGCCCACAGCAGGAATTTATTTGTGATTTTTTTTGTGATAAAAGAACATTTTCATGGTTGGAAAACGAAAAAAGCCACAAAAATAGCATTAAAATAAAGTATTTGTGTTTATGATAATTTTTATTTGTGTATTTATTCATTTATTTATTTACTTAATCAAGATATCTAAACATTTCACCACTGGTTGGCAGGAGGCCTCAATCGGCTTGTTAGTTTGCTTTTGCCTTGGGCCGGCCCTAACATTATGTAATGTTTTGGTACTTGGACACTTCTGTCAGTGGAAGTCTAGAGCTCTATTTTAGTTAAGAACCAACTGAAGGAAAATGGGGACATTTTGCAACTTATAAACCTGTATTATGAATTTGTTGCATGTTTTTCTGTGGACATGTGTATTTATTTTACAATCGCTAATATGGTTTGTTGGTGATAATAGTATTTTGGGCATGGTGAACAGGGAAAAGAAGAGGGGTGCCTAATTTAGAGCCCTGTGGAACCCCTCATGCCAGAAATGAAGTAGAGTAGGAACAGAAATACAGAGAAAACATTTCAGTTCCCTGTTAAATGTCCTCCTAATGAAGTCATGACTGCTCTCTTTAAGTGTGGAAGTAGTTCATATATACACACACATATACATTTCTTGTAGTCTTAACCCTGTGACACCTTATTGTGCTATTTAGTGCAATCTCTACCATCTAGTATGGGTAAGTAATGCCCAAAGTATTTTGTTATGTCATTAGTAAATCCAATTTACTGTATCATCACCTGTCATCTCAACCATTTGTTGATTATTATCAACGTCAAAAGGAAAAGAAAAAAAATTAAGTATATAATTCTTCCTTGGTTTTCTTAGTTTAAACTTTAAAGACTTCATAATCTTAAATTATAAAATTGTATTTTTACGCTGAATGAAAACAATACCATCACGTTGTAATTCTAAGCAGCAAAATGAGCAATGTGAGCAGTGTTATAATTAATCTGAAGCCAAAATGATGAGTATAATTCCAATATTACAAGCTTTATTCTGGGAAATATATTCAGGTCATAAATTTATGAAATATTTGCGTAATATTTGCTATTTCATCTGTTTGCCACAGCTACTTCAAGTTATAATCACATAAAGAATGTGGATTTAAAAAGCAGCCTCTTTTTTTTTTCTTGCATACCTCACATAAAATATTTATTTATTTATTTATTCCTAGCTTAGATCTGTAGGTTTTAGTACAAACCAACACTGTTTACACGTCTGATAAAATTTACGTTTGTGCAGCTCAAACATTTGAGGATGTGGAGCGTTTTTGCCACTAGATGGCAGCAAAGCACCAAATTTAATTTTTCTTCATTAAGCTGCCGGTGAAATAACTGCAAATGAGAAATAGCAGAAATGTGCTAATAAGTATGATTGACCAAATAAACAGGCACATATCTTCATCTATTTAATCAACACCCCTGTCTTAATTGAGAAGTAAATGTTTTATTTTGTAATGAGAAAGTTTTCTTATGGTTTTGTTTCTCAGGCTGAACGCCGGATATCAGCACTACCGCCACAGAGCTGCTGTAAAGAGAGTTACACACTAACAGCGGACTGCTGTGAATCTGCAGACAAGCTCAATCACAGGGATGAACTAAAGCTATAAGGTAAGCTCCACATACTTCATAAGTAGTCATATTTTTTATGTGTATGCTTTTAATTGTATTGCACGGGAGAAATTAGGAAAATCATCCGCAGAATCGTCATTTTTCCTGCTTTTAACGTGAAATGATTTAACGCAGAACTCAATAAATCTACCACCATTTGAGAGTTTTTCCTCTCAAAGAGAAGATACATGCCAAACTTTTAACTGTGGGCAAAAGATCTTTCCATACATGCACTATGTTATTATTATTATTTACTTTTTCAAGGAGTGTGTCAACTATCGAGATCCTCCTTAATTTTAACTCATAACACCTACATTCTGTTTATTAGTCTTTATATAAAGAAAAGACATGTTGACAGAAAATCTTTTAAATATTGTTTTCTTTTTTACTTCACAGATTGATAAAATACAACAACACGTATTTTTAGCAGAAATAAATACCAATGTTTTGATAAGAGACATCCTGACACTGAATAATTGACAATCATTCTGTAAGATCTCCTATTTTTTTCTATGTGGAAGGAGAGACAGATGCGGTCTTCTGCATCTCAAAGTATATAAATTCATTTATAAATATATATTTTTTTCACTCATCACTTTGTTGGACAGTCAAGTAAGCAGTTAAATAAAAGAAAAAGTACACAATTTGAACGCACGTTATCCTCATGTCTCAAATTAATGGTTAAATATAAAGTCATTGTATGGTAAATTAAAAAAAATGTGCAAATAATCACTGGCTTAACTGTATCTAATAGTATATTCCATGCTAAAACACAATAAACCAACATATTTCTGGATTTAAATGCAGAATATTGCATTTTTATTTTAAATAATGCTGATATCACTCTTCCTTGTGGTCACCATCGTTGCTGGAGGATGCTTCTGTCTCATTTATGACACATAACCAATAATACACCCAAATCTAGTAAACATTAGCAAATATTTATTTAATTAAAAACATCATTTTAAGATGTATTGGCTTACAAATGTAATTATTGTTAAGTGATTTCACTTACATGGTAATATATCACAGTGAACATATGTGCTGCTATTTTAGATGGTTATGTCATTATTCACAGCATATTCAAATAATCAGAGATCTGCTCAGTGTGAAACAGAAACAGCTGTGGAGAGTCTTTACTGCATGCAACAGCTCTGCTTCCGTTGATGTATAACCCTCTAAATGGAAGTGGTATTAAGTCATTAAATAGGGGCCTGTTTGACCTGAAGTTGGCTCAAGTGGGAAAGGAGAAAAGAGAAAGCTTAGTTCTGACATGATGGACAGGTAGTTGGGCGTTTAGTTTTCTCTGGTCACACGAAAAAAGTTGAGAAAGCAGCAAAAGCATGAATAACATCTACGAGAAAAAGATTGAGGATGCTGTGCGTCATGCTAACCATAAACCTTGGTAAAGAAATAACTTAAAGTCTATCTGAACCACAGTCTCACAATGTTACATTTCTATTTCTAAATAAGTAAATAAGCAAACTATGAAATGTAAATAAGACTTTTTGGTGTATTTTTCCCCTTTGACAGTCTCGTGTTAAGCTGGCTAATCTAGATGTGTCCGATTTGTCATAAGAGCACCTTTTTTGTCATTTTTTTTAACCTAGCTAAATCCTGTGAACGCCATGGAGTTAAATTCGTGATTCACCATAAGTATCACAGCTCTGCTTCTTTAACCTCTAAAGTGTGTAAGCGGCTAGTGTGTGTGTGTGTGTGTGTCAGAGAGAGAGAGACTCCTGTAAGCAGGTTTTTACTGCTCCAGTAGAAAGGTGAACCTCAGTGACTGCTGGGTTTTCAAAGCTCAACACAGTCAGTCTTAAAAACGGAGCAAGCTGCATGTTTTAAGAATTAAAAGTCAATATTTCTTCCTGACACATCGACCTGTTTCACAGTGGAGCTCTATGTGCAGCACAAGGCATCTATTGAAGGCTGTGAGGTGGGGGGCAGGAGGTGGAGGTGCTGGTTTTGTGGGTTAAGAGTTGTTGGGTAACCACTGCAGGCCTCGTTTGCTGCTCGTCCAGAGATTAATAGGCACCATTTGAGAATGATGAGCATTTACAGTGTATTAATAAAGACCAGCTGGGCTATGAGTCTATACAGAGAATATTTTCTTGAACAAAGTTGAATTGAAGAGTTTATAACCCTTTAAAGCCTGACCCAAGAAAAAAATAGGAGGAAAATTCTAATTTTATTAATCCAAGATCTTTATTTGGTCCTTTAAAATAATAAGTAAAAATAATCTGTATATATTTAATGTTCATTACTGTGTGATATATCAACAGGTATCCACCAGAAGTGTTGGATTGCAGAGGGTTTTGAGCAAAGTTTTTACCATAAAGTGATGCAAAAGCTCTTAGAAACTGATACACGGCTTTAAAAAGTTACAGAACTTATACGACACTCATCTACAGGTTCATGATTTTATTATGGTTGTCTGCTAGACAATATTTAAGTTAATTAATGCTTAAAAAATACAATAATTTTCTTAAATGGTAAATTACTGCTGCATCATCACGCGAGTCGAGCTAAGACTAAAAATATACTTGTGTTTTAACCTCGCATTCACATAGACAGCCGGCTTTGTTGTGAATGCAGTTGTCCTCATACTTGCTTGTGGTTTACGCTTGTTACTAAAGGATTCCACTAGGGGGCACCTTAAAGCGCTCAGAACTATAGAGTTGCTGAATTTATAGCGTGTAAACATAACAAACAAATATGTAAACAGTAGAGGAAGTTACCATTTTGTTAATTTTGAGAACATGGTGGAAAAAAATGACAGCAGCGGTAGTGTAGATCAGTGGTTCCCAACCTGGGGTCTGGGACCCCCCAAGGGGTCCCCCATAGAGTACAGGGGGTCCCTGAGGCTTTGAACATTAGAACCATTGTGATTAATGTCCACAAATTGTCCCTATTTTAATGAATAAACAAAAAGTAAGGTTGTATGTTCTTCATTTAACTTTGGCTTTAGGACTCAGCCAGAATACATTATATATGGGGAGAATCTCACTTTTGAAAGTCTAAAACCAGCTTGGTTCCAGCACAGGTTGAAGCAGGGGGGTCCATGGCATTTTAGTATATGCATGAAGGGGGTCCCAGAGGAAAGAAGGTTGGGAACTCCTGGTGTAGATGGTATATAAGGCCTCTAAAACAAGCCTGTTGTGTTGTTTCTTTCAAACCTTCCATCATTTTCCCCGCTGTTGATCCTCTTAACTCACCTCTGGTCAAACTGTTCCTACCCCTAGAGGTTATTCACATATTGCAGCTTGCGAACAGGTGGGGTTAATTATTGAGGATGTGCACTAACAACTCTTCAAATGCTAAAGGCAGCCATGATAATCATATGTACGAGTAATAAAGCAAGTTTATTTTCGGCTTAACTTTAACTAGAGCTAATGTATTTGCTTCGTTCACCAGGATGTCGTAGAGATCTTTATGATAAAGATGACGTGGCGCTCTAAGTCTGTGTTATGATGAAGAATCTGGGAAACAACAGAGTGAAAATACCAACTGTTTATACCAAACACAAGTAGCAACACTGCAATAAAAACACCAAAATGTATCCATACACAAGCAGAAACAATGCAGGATTTGTCTCGAAGGTATTTATCCCATTTGTTTTCACCCATTCCAACAAAGAGAAGTTTTAGGCTTCCTAAGTTTTCCATGTTTTTATCGTCTGAACTGAAGCACCAGAAAGTTTAACATGTCAGGGTGCTGGATTGACCGACATTTCTCCAATTCAAAGTGTAAAGGTTTCTTGAATAATGCATAAGGGTGCATGTCGTCACAGCTAAATAGCTAAATCTTTTTAAGGTATGCCGTGTAAAACCACATCTAAATTATGAAAATACTCGGACAAGGCCTTGCTCCTTCCTTGGACAATATTAGCCATTTTGGTGTGTTTGTCCAAAGCAGTAAAAGATGAAGCCTATGTGGAAGGGCAAATAAATTGCAGTTAACCCCTCATCCGCTAGGGGCTGTCTCCAAAAAAGAGCAAATCCCCATAGACTCCCATGTAAAAAAGACCAACTTCACAGCAGAAATAAACATGTTTAAAGCCTGGTACAAAAACCTATTTTAGGATTAATAGGTCAAGTTTACCTTAATGATAACTGTTAGGGGGGTGAATTTTTTTATAACTCATCCGTTTAGATGTTATTTAAACTTGAAATTCGGCATAATTTGGGGCGTGTCCTTTAGATTGACAGGTATCGAATATCTGCGGCAAGAAGGGAGAGTGCAGCACAACTGTGGTTCTTAGCCGGCTGACAGCGCGCTTTAGCTTTAGCACGCCTACATCCATTAGCTGGTTAGCTACCGTTAGCTCCAGGTTAGCTCGGTTAGCTCTTAGCTATAGACAGCTTGGAGTTTGATGGGTGTTAATCATCCACCCCCACCTTTACAGTCCCCCTGTCAGCTCCACCTCTTTGCCATTTTTGGATTTTCTGGGAATGACTACATGCGTGACACTGCCAAGATGGCGATAGTGGGAACTGCCCAGTGAGCTTCAGGTAAGCTCTTCAGAAACCTAAAAGTGACGTCACGGAGGCTCCATCCATCTTTTATACATCGTCTATGGTTTGTCCACAACTCTCGCTAAAAGTACACCAGCCAAAGATATGCGACTTAAATCCTGGCAAAATAGTCCGTACGGAAATGTGTCCTGGGTAACACTGAAAGTCCAATGTTTCGCTAAATGTATTTGTAATTTTTCAGAAACACGACCTACTGACAGCTGATTGCATGATGTAGGTTATATGCTTGTGTGCATAGAGAGTGGGTATCTGACATCTGATTACAAACGGTCTTTTAAGATACATGTGAGGATTCATTTCAACCCGTGTAGACACACGAAATCAGAGCTATCCGGTTGTGATCAGATGATAATACCACATCTAAACAGCCACACATTTGACAAGCAGCATGCAAATGTGTTACATAGTAATGTCATTACCCAAAGGAAGAAAAGTCAGGACTATGAACAAGGAGTTTCAGGCAGTTATCTAGTTGGACAGCACATTGAGAGGAAAGGAAAAGCTTTTTGCATTGTTTTGCTGGTTGTTAGCAAGATATTGCAAAAAATTATTGAACCATTCCAACATGTTTTAGTTAAATTTGGGTTCTTATGACTGATTTTACATTTTATACTTCTATATATTTTATTTGGTTGTGAATTTTATCCACTGCTTTCTATGTGAAGCACTTTGTGACGACCGTTTGTGAAAGGTGCTATACAAATAAACGTGGTGCAGAGGTGCATAGAAGAAGAACTTGTCATGAATTCAGTGCAGATGGAGTAATAACATTAAACAGTTGACACAACAGCTTCTTGGTTTTAACATAATCTTCTTGACACTATAAAGTTAGAAAGCGCAAGTGATAAAAAGAGCTCTAAACCAGTATTGATATATTTTTAGAATCTTCTAAGATTATAGAAATTAGTGCCATTTCCACTTGTAAAGGTGACAGCTTGTTGGATGTATTACATCCCTGAAGCCCATCGTCCTCTGCAAAGCCGACAATCTTTCACTGGTCCTGGTTTGGCTTTCATTCAGCTCTCCCCTGCATCTCACAGTGCCTGCAATCTTTCAGCTGCTGCAGTGACAGGAGGGCTGTAAAAACAGAGCCCGAGGAGGTCATCGAGAAGTTTGCACAGGAACGAGCCATTCATCGTCTCAGGGGGGTTTGGTACTCTGCTGTGGTGAGACTGAGGCTTAGAAAGATGAATATCCTGCGCTGTAAAAGCAGGGGATGAGGCCGGGAAGTGTTATTTGTCTCTTATGCTCTGCTGGACACATGGAACGCTAAATGAGCCTGTCGTTTGTCAGTGTGCATGATTTATTGCTGCTATTACTTTCTGAATGGCAGGTCAGTCATTCACCTTATCAGACTGGCAGTCACTTCTACAGCTAGTCCTGACTGGTGTCTCGGATGACAGTATGTCATGCTTCCTCCTTGTTGACACAGACAGGTTGATAAAGTACATCCACGCTAAGCTACAATACTGTTTAGGTGCAAAAATGCGTCAATTTACTCCTTTTCAAACTAGGGTTACTCTCTATTGCAGGGCTTTGTTAAGTTGGACAACATCTGGCAATCACTTCAATACAGCTGGTATCTTAATAGTATTTGTTTCCACCATCCTATCAGCTCGCTTGCAGTTGTGTTGCTTAAGCAAACATCACAGATGTATAACAAACCCAAAACCTCTCAGGAATGAGGAAAAGAATGTGTTGCGGGGGATTTGAAAAAGTCAAGACATGCACAGAAAAAGCTACTATCCGTGGCTTTAATGTTGTTTTATGATCCCAGTGATACTGCAGATGTATTCAACCGAACTTAAGCCTCATTTCATATCTAAATAATTTAAAATGAACCATATGTCTCTGACGTTCTTAAGAGGCTGGATGCTCTGATAATGATAAATAATCTACACAAGTCCTTGATTCAACACATAAACAAAAAAAAGGGGGGGTTATGTGGCTTCTAATAGCAAATCCTACAATAACCATCTTGAATCCCTTTTCAAATCTAGTTCTGTCTGAAAATTAACTCACATTTATTATTAAAAGATTCAAACCTTTTGAAGCGTGTAGTATAAATGAATGAGGAGGTGCAACAACAGTTATCGCTGGTGACTTCTCATGAGGTCATCGTAGATGCTGCTACAGCATCAAAATCATCAGAGTTCAAGATATTTTGTTTCATTAAAAAAGGGGGTAAAGAAGGAAATAGGATCTTGTCTCTCTATTTCTGGCTTTTGACCGGGGTTTGATTTAGCAATTCCACTCATTGGGTCTGTTTGGTCGAAGTTCAGCTGGGATAGATGGACGAGTCATCCAGTAACTTGCCAAAAGAAAATGATCTATCAAAGCTTTACCAGAAGTTTAGCAGAGAACTGGTAGAAGACTTTTTGGGTCATTCACCAGGAGCTGCTTCATTAACTAGCTTGCTATTAGCTAGTGATAAGCCACTTTCAATGCGTTTTAAGGGGTAATAAAATGCAGAGATAGGAGAGATTTTAAAGTTCTCTGAAGTAAATGCAGTGGAAAACAGCACATGTGACCAAATGGGAACAAAACATTACTGGTTGAAACGCTTGAGCTGGTTACCACCTTAATGTGACCTAATTTTTAACTAAATTTAAAACTGGATCCCACACAGGGCAGAACATCCCTCTGTGTTGGGAGAGTTAGCAGTTTGCTGTGCACAAACAGAAATGCTCTGCCCTCATTTTCCCCTCCATCTCCCCCATCACACACACACACACATATACCCCTTTACATCCCCCCGCCTCCCTGCACACACTCGGGTCAGCGTGCTACTGTGAGTGGATGTGTAAGAAGTTCTCTCTTTCTCTTATGTTTCTCATAACTCTTTTCCTCTCCCGCCATGTGAAGCGTGAGGATCTGGGACGCTTGTTTTTCTGCCCATTCTGCTCTGGTGGTGATGGTGAGCAAGTAAGTGTATTTAGTTTTTCTGGTATAAAGGTGCAGTGTGTGGAAGCATGCACGTGTCTGTGCAAAGGTTGGCTGTGTTGGTGCATTTACTTATTCTTTTGTGTTGATCTTTCAGTCTTTATACTTTTTGTCTGCAAGTTTGTTTCCTTTTCTGTTGGCTCTTTCCTACTTTGGTAGGACCCTTCATCTTACCTGCCTCTTTTTTACCCTCATTTTTCTTACATTTACAGCATATCCCAGGTCAGTCTCTCCAGCTTTGATTATCTCCAATAAAACTTTTGCCAGGCTATAGACACATGTTGCAGTGACTGATGGTTGAAGTTTTTCATTTTGCTTTGGAGAACATTCTTTTAAGCAGCTTCTATCTGGAAATTTGCTTATTAAAAATTCCTTTTAGTTTATTTCTACTCCTAAAAATGCAGATTGTTGCCTCTCCTTGTCAATATGGGGACTAGCTGTTGATCAGTCTACTTATGTGTTTTAATTTCTCATTTAGTAAGCGCCATTTTTGGAATTTTCTCATGACAGGAAAATGAGAAATTCAATAACCTTTAATATGATTTGGTGAGTAATAAAGAGCAGATTTTATTATATCTTCTTCCATGACACTAGCATCAATTAGTTACAGTGGATTAGTAATAGAAATGATTAGACTATTACTCATCCAACAAATTCTTCCATATGAACCTACACTTTTAATCCTGCAATACAAGAGTAAAAAAATCCAAACGAAATGAAATGAAAAAAATTTTTGCTTTAATATTATTGCACATTTGCATGGCTGTAGGACTTTATTATTTAATTATTTTTAAAATAGATATAAAACAACGATCTTTTCTTTCTAGTGATCCTCCTGAATCGTTTGGGTTTTCTCCTTTGTCATAGACATCATCACATGACCTAAACAGGAAGCAGTCATGTGATGTCAGGTTGTTTTAAATGGTTCAGAGATGGTCCTGACTGCTACTGATGTCTGCTCTTTGTCCACCGATGTCTGTTCAGTATGCAAAGTAGTAGTAAATACAGGTTAGGAGGTATGCTCTATTATGTAACAGCTGTGTAAAATGCATCCACCTTTCAGGGGAATGATGTTCAGTGAGTGATGCCACATACAAACAATCCTTTCTCTGTCTCCAAAAAATATTATATATTATTCAGACAATCCCCTTCACCACATTGAATAGTTGAATTGAGACGGATTTCTTGATTATCATTCTTTCCAAAGAGTGAAAAGCAATTATTGCTTACTAAATGTTGGATCACTACAGGCATTTGATTGGAGCTATCTTTGGAGCTGCACTGATTTGTGAAGACTTCAATCTAAATGAGCTAAATACCAAACCAAAAACTGGCTCTCCTCCTATCTGATTGCCATAGTTTGGGTACAGGTGACACAGTATGACAGTAGGATGATACATTTTGTTTTTTTTTGTACATGGATGAAAAAAAGATGCAAGGGTGTTTTGTTTTAAGGTGAGTAGAGTTTCTTCTGTTTAAACTTTAATTCTCTCTGCTTGCTTTCATCGTCTCTCCTTTAGTTATTAGAGCTACTTTGCTGGGTTCAGGTATTTATTTATAAGGCTAGCTTGTTGGTTTTTCCTACTGGCATTAAAAAAAATACTTTTTGTATATATAGATCAACATTATTGTTTTACCTATGGTTTTCATCACAGTCATAAAATATCCAGCAATGAATATTTAAACGGGGCAACATATATAGTGCGATTTTTCAGTTTCTGTGTAGCCAACCTAGTGTCTTTATTTGTGGAAGACCCAGGGGTGGGAGGCCATCACTGTGATGATGTGATGGCTGCATTCTGCACCCCGGTACCTGGTTTACAGGTCGATGTCCCATCACGCAGCCCAGCCGCTCGATAGATAAACATGGAGCACCACCTCTACCTCCACCTTGCCCAAGTCTTTTTTACTGTTGCTGCATTCCCCTCGTCACTATCTCATTTGTGTTCTACACCAGGGATCACCAACTTTGGACCTGTTGGGCCACTGTGCTGCAGATTTTAGATGTTTCCCTGCTGCAACAAACATGGTTCAAATTAATAGGTTAGGAGGCTTGTGCAGAACTTGACACAAGCGATTGGAGAACCTTTGCATCTGAATCAGCTGCTTTGCAGCAGGAAAACATCTAATACCTCCAGGACACTGGCCTAGGACGTCCAGAGTTTGTGATCCCTGCACTGTGCTAAAGACAGATACGGAGCATTTTATCTTTTATCTTCTGCATCATTTACATGTGTGACTTGGTCTGCTTTTGGGGATGAATACACTGATGGAGCAAATGGACTGTGGAATAGACGAAAAGAAGCCCGGATGTAATTAATGATCATACCACCACCGTCTACTTTGCTGCCTCTTTTAATGTCTCTTTCTGAGAATGTACAATATCATGATTTCCTTAACTGGCGCCATGTTTGCTGCTGTCTGAAACTGATGCCAGAACTTGGAGGTGAACTCTGAACTCTACACTAGATGGATGTATTGGTTAAGAACCATGTCAACGTAAGGGGCACATGAAAGAAGAAGGGCAGT
This sequence comes from Melanotaenia trifasciata, assembly GCA_037177355.1. Taxonomy (NCBI): domain Eukaryota; kingdom Metazoa; phylum Chordata; class Actinopteri; order Atheriniformes; family Melanotaeniidae; genus Melanotaenia; species Melanotaenia trifasciata. Next base: position 10,622,218 of record JBAFTB010000027.1, on the reverse strand, counting down.
GGCGTACATAAAGGGAGCATAAATGAGCCTTTTGGGTGCATTTGTATCAGGATAGTTCGGGAGACACTTTCACACTTTACTCAAGCAAACCAGACAGTGTCATGTAGTTATAGCGATTGACCAAGAAAGACCGGCTCATCAACTGGTCAGGTCTGAAGATGCATCACTTCATCTCTTTGGTTTTGGTCTGTTTGCTTTTTACACTGTAAGCAAGCTGTACCAGGGTTCACTTGCAAGTGAACCGAGAGCCTCAGTTTTCAAGCGGACCAGAGTTTTCTTTGGTCCACGCCATAGTGTGAATGGGCATTTGCACTAGTCCAAACGAACCGGGCTATTCATAGTGGACCAGGGTTAGTGTATAGCAGATGAAACCAGTGCCATTGTGAATGTAAAATAATTTTCCCTCATGCTCTTAAAATTCAATTTCATTTGACATTTATGTTGCTTGGATTGAACCAACAGGATGTTCACTTGGAATCCACTTTCCTTCAAATTAAACAGCATCAGCTGGGAGAGATTCCTGCAACTGGTTAAACATCCTACTTGTGCCATTTATTCGAGAAATCAAAAGAAACAGAGTTAATGATAAAAGGATGGTGGGAGGAGTGGAGGGAGATAGGATGAGAAGGATCAGTGCAGCTGTGTACCTCTTTAAGATTCCTCCTCTCTACCTCCTCTCTCCGGGGCCAAACCGGCATCATTAGGTTTGGCACACCACCCGAGCGGCCATTGTTGGGACAGCCATGGCACGTTAGTGTTTCTTTTTAACTGTGGCTAAACTCAGTCTATTCACTTGTAAAAGAGAGCAGCCATTGGCAGATAGTTGGCAGGTTGCACAGAGAGGCCATTCACCTCGGTAGGAAGGAGCTGAGAACGCTGCCTCGGAAATGGTCCTCTCTGAATATTTTGATGGAGAGACTTTGGGTGTCCTCTTAGCGTCTGTTTGCTCCAACAAATCTCCATGAACTAACTTCTCTGGAGATTAATATTACTGTTTCTTATAGTTGTGGATTTGTTTACTGTAAAGTTGGAGCAGCATCAGAAAGAGAATTTCAGGAATCTGCTGGTACGCATTGAGCTTTTTTTTTAATTTAAGGAGGAATCTGGAGTTTGGAATCCTGGGTTTATGGGTGTAGGAAGGTGAGGGATTCACTGTTTCCTTTCATGATATTTGGACTTAGACCAAGCACTCGGGTGGACAGAGTTTAAACAAGAGAATGATGTACAAGGGTCAGATGCTGGACCCCTCCTTTTATTTTTGACGCCAGGGAGGAACAAATTACAGGGCTTCTGAATGAACAATTAATTACTTGTAATCATTTCCCCTGTCATACATCGCCTCACTAAAGAGGATTTGTCTGGATTTTAATGAAGTTTCAAGAGGCTTGTTTTGTTGCCTGTGTAGTCTTCGTGGAAGTACTATAATGCATTTTCAAAGCCTTCATAAAAAAGTAACCCATGTTCTGCAGTCAGACTGTGACGTAAACAACTTTACCAAAGAAATTATGGGCTGGCTCAAGCTGACAGGAAAATAACTGCACCTTCTCTGTAAAGAGTTTCACTTACACCTTCACCAAATCAACTCATTCATAAAGAGGCAGGGGTAGGGGTTTAAGTGAGACACACCATAGGAGGGCAATCCTTTGGGTTTGTCAAAGGACAGAATTATCTCTGGATCTGTTTCTTTCTTCTGAACAATTTACTGTTTTACAAGAGAGGTAGCTGTGATGGAAAAGGTGGTATTAACCTGATATACAAAAGTATTTCTTAAGAAGTTACAATACAGTGGAAAATACACATAAGAAGAGAATTTAAAGATTTGCAAAGCATTGAACCCTTTGAGGGGATATCTCCAAAATGGCCATTTTGGCACAGTTTGGTCATCTGTTCTCAAATTCCCCCAACTGGAAGACCTCTGGTTTTAAAAGATGAAATCCTATATTTAGTAAATAAATAACTAAATATATAGAAAGGCATTCATTCATTCTCTATACCACATAGTCCAATTCAGGATCGTGGGGGCTGGAGTTTATCCCAGCATTTAGAAAGAGACAGGCTAGACCCTGGACCATCGCAGGGCCACATAGGTAAATTCTGAAGCTGAGAAATATAATTATTCTCATACTGGAATTTTCAAAGTATCCAGTATGACAATATTTGTCCCCTAATTTTGATCAATTGCAGTTGTCAGTGCAGATATAAAATCATCAAACCTCTCCTGTAGAGAAATGTCATAAGTTAAACTTATAATATGCTGTATTAACCTTTATATAAACATTTAAAATGCATCCTTAACAAGCTTGGCTAATCCTCTCCTGGCAACAATACTGAAATTAGCCACATCCAGACTAAATTCAGCTTCATGCATGTCAGTGTTGATCCATGTCTGATATTTGAATCAAAGCAGTTGTTAAAAATGGCACATGGAAAAAAAACATCTTAAAGGAATATAACAAACTTCTCGGCATGATCCAGTAACTAAGAGTTGGACAAAACTTCAGCTCTAAGTAAAGTTTATTCAGCTGTGACAAAGTTTTGCAGGAGCACTTTTACGCTCTCCAAACACTTGTTAATATGTCACAACACTTCTGCTGAGATGCAGAACTGAAGGAAAAAGTCTGGAGACTCTTATTAACTTAAGCAGTTGTGGGGTGGAGCTGTTAATAGATTCTAAGAACTAAATAAAACATTTATTTTCATGAATCACTACAATTTTATGTCCTCAGCTACTCCAAAATGATTAAAATTAAATAATCTGAGGAGTAAAAAAGCAGTCTTAATGCATCAAATGGCAATGAGTCACACTTTTCTCTGAAGTAGGTGCCTAGATGAGTCCTTGGAGCACATAATGAAGATAATTAATGCCCACAAAGCAGAGGAAAGCAAAGTGTTTTCAGCTTGCTGTTTTCTTAGTTTGAAAAGAAATGGAAGCTTACAGGAAGAGCAGGAAATCTTTCTGAACACTGGAGTTTTATTTAATAAGAAATAAAAATCAGATCCTGTTTTTGACTGTGCAACATGTGAAAGAGGATCAGACTGGGGTGGTGATGCACCACAGGTACACGATGGAATTTTGGAAACCAAATATTTACTGAAGATTAAAAAAACATTTTTTTTAATGTGTGTATTGGCAACAGTGTGCAGAGCTGCCCTCTCCACTGGTTAAGCATAAAGATTGATCATGCTTTGAACTTGTGAGGCAGCCAACAGTAGAGAGATGCTGTAATACTGTATCAGTGGAGTTGAAATGATATGGTGTTGTTGGTGGTTTTGGATCAAGAAGTTCCAGGATCTCTCTGAGGGTAATGGGGATTGAGGAGCTCCCAAAATGACATTGTATAGTATCTCCATGGGCTTTGTAGAAGCTACAAATGACCTTACAAGACACACAAAGAGAGTACCATTTGAAATAAATCCAAAGGGAAGAGTTTATAATTTTTACTATAAAGTGGAAAGTATTTGAGGAACAAATGAAGTGCCAGTAATAAATGTCAAGGCAGAATAAAATTGTAGGTGAAATGTCTATATATGGTTAAAGAGGAAGGGAGCACTGCTGTTCCTATTGTAAGAATTTGTTAACATCTTAGGAGATGATGGACAACAGACCCCTCTCTCAAGATGAAGATACATGTAGTGGTTCGTAGTGGTCGCCAGGGCGTCTCATCAGGATCAGTGTAAGCTTGTTTTGTTACATGGTTTTCATCTTTATGATGCAATAAATGCTATTTCAGACACTATGGTATGTGTGAAGCAAGCTATACAGAGTCTCTTTTCTCCATGTGATTGAGTTTAATTCTCCTAGAGGACGTATAGGCAGGAAGAGAGGGAGTTTAGTCCAGAGAGAAACCTTCAGGTAAATAGAACTGTAACAGAAGCTAACAGATACACCTGTCCCACATTTCTGTGTCAATGCATAGAGTTTTGTGTGGTGCGACTCACAGCAGCAGGTTGCTGGGTTAAAATCTTGGCAGGGCTCCTTCTGTGGGAGGTCACATGTTTGCTTCGTGTTCCTGTGGTCCCCCCCCTCCCTCACACACAATCCAAACACACACAGGTCACATGAACCTGAGCCTGTATTTCTAATCTCCTCATAAGTTTTTTATGGCTTTGTGGTGTTTTTCCAACCCGGACTGCTGCATGAATGAGTGAATGTTCTAATATGCTCGTGGCTGCAGGAAAGCTGATTTTCTATTAATCCAGACTAGCTTAGCTTGACTTACACAGTATATTTGCAGCTCATTTATTTACAAACAAGGTACCAGAAGTGCTGATACGTGACCTCTCAGTGTCACACTGCAACGACTGGCAGATCTGAAAACACTGATGATGAGCGTCTTTGCTTTTATCCAAGACAGTGTGAGAGTCTGCATGTGTTTACATTTCAGAGCACCACTGAGGAATCAGACTGATGTCTGCTCCTTCTCCCCTTCATTGTACTGAATAGACAAATCCCAGAACATTAGGCCTCTCACTAGCCGGCCTTTGCAAGGCGAGAGGAGCACAGGCCCATAACAAAGGGCCAGTGGTGCTAGCTCTGTTCCTGTCGCTTCATTAAGCAGCAATGTAAAACCCAGCAGGTTGGAAAACTTCCGCCTGCACATATTCAATTCTCCCAGAGAAGCAGCAGACACACAGACATTCACTGTTTTGACTCTTGTAGCCCGCAGAAGCTTTAAACTGACAATTCCCTGCATGCTAACAAGAGTAGACTCTGTTAAACTGGTTTAATGCTCAGCTTCAAGTATTTCATCATCAAAAATACTCAGCGTCCAACTTATTGTCCTCTGAACATACCACAGGTGACAGCATAGCAGCTTGAAGTGCTCCATCAGTCATTTGAACTGCTTTCATGTCTCAGGTGTCTCTAAATCGAAGCATACTGCACAGGAACAGAGTGCAAGTTACAACTATCAGCTGAATAAAACACTAAAACCTGTGTTGGCTTATGCAGCTTTGCTCCCGTTTAATCTCTTTTTGTGCTGCAATTAGGTACGGCTGATATTAGCAGGCTTATTTATGTGTAAATCTTTGCTAGAGCATGATTCCTGTACACCAGATCATCATCTTTGAGCAGATTTGATGTACTAAATGGATTTTGATGCTGATACAAAACTGCTCATGTGGCTCAGTTCAGAGTTCACGCCCTCTGCTTGGCTGTGAGCCCAGGATCATTCTGAATAGGTCCTCTCAGTCAGAAAGAGCTCTGTTGATGGCACCCTTGGTTTGAGAGTCGCCTTTGGGGAGATTGGCAGCCTCAGCCTTTTGAGGCGAATTAGCCATGACTGAGTCCTGCTGACAATGAGGAGCTGAACACCCAGAGCAGACAGACAAGTGGCAGAACAGGGACAGTGGGGTGCTGGACTGGCAAAACTGATTTTGATGGATGGAAAAGAGGGACAGAGACAAGGGAGGGTGTTCAAGCCTAAGCTCAGTCTAACATAAAATTTAAAATGACATTTTTGTTGACTGCTGACAAGATTGATTTGTTCATCTGTGTTTGAATTGACAGATATTCCTCTTTGCTCCGACAGGTGATTCTTGAGGACCTGATAGAAGACTGAATGTTGTAACTATGGTTACTTCAGGGTGGGGGGCACGGGCCTTGTCCTCCTGTGGTGTCATTATGGTCATCTGTTGGTCTACATGTCTGTCCGAGCAGCCACAAATCAAACCTGCAGAGTGCAGCAGAAAAGAACATCCTGTTGCCTCCTACCAAGGTGAGAGCATCCGATTATGATTTTTAACATCTATATTGAAGGAGGGACACTGATGATGTGAAGCATCACATTTGTTATGTTCAATTTCAGCTAGCATTAAATACAATATGCACCATTAACACAAAGGGGGTGAAGTTGCAAACCATGGATGTTAAACAAATGAAAGAAGAGCAAGCACAGAGGACAGATGGCCTCTCAGGGTATTGTATCGGTCTTTTGGCTCTTGGGAAGTTTGCCCCTTTTTTTTTTTTTAGGCTTATTTAACTTCATGTAGGAACTATTTTTTCTCAACTAAAGCACTAACCATTAATGATCTCAGTGCACCGGTTCAGGTTGGTGACAACTTAACTAGCTGTTAAAATAATCTTTGTCAAAAATCACTCACTCATACATGAATCCTCGCTGACCAGGCAATTCATCATAATGAAGGATTTCTTAAGCTCACCAGGTTGATACTAGCGTGCATTTTTGTGATGTACCAAGTGCATTTAACTTTACCCATAAGTGTTTAAAACCTTATGTGTAGGGGTTTTCTGCTCAGTTTGCATTCATCATATTACATTTAGCACATCAAAAATGTAAGAATCATGTAAACTAAAATAACGCAAAAATGGTGTAACAATAATAAAAAGAGTAGACAAAAAGACACTTAACCATTTAATAATTTCTGATGTGCCTTTAGAGGTCCTGCAGCAATAAAAATAAAAATAGATCAGTTACTCATCATGAGGTTGAGTCTGACTCCTGACCACTCAGCCTCCAATGACATTTTTCAGAGCATCACCAATATCCACCCCCTCTGGGTATGGCTGCAGGTGTGGCTGACACCAATGGCAGCTCTGGATTAAATAGGTATCAAATTGCATTGCTCTTACTTTGTGCATGATGAAGAATTGTGGGTGTTCAACCAGTGTGGTATTCTACAAGATTAGCAGCTTGTAGCCTTTGGATATGACACTAAAAAATGTGGTTGAAAGTTAACTAAAACTGGAAAGAAGCACAAAAAAACCCCAAAAAGTTTGTATAAAAAGCAGACACAATATGTACATTGGACTCTACAAGTGAAAATGTATATCCTTACCTCAGCAAAATACTAAAAAAGGCCAACAACAACAAACAAGAGCTACATCAGCAGACACGATGGATACAATAAGCAGCAGAGTGCATGTCAGCTATAGAAATTTTCCAACATATAGCATATAGAATTGCAATTGCAGGGCATTAATACGCACACAGGAGTATGTTTTATGCATGAAAGCAGTTCAAGTGGAGTCTAACTTTCTAATAGTATGTTGTTAACTGAGGTTGTCAGAGACAGGGGGATTAGAACCAGTCTGCTCCAACAAACAAACTATTTCTCCGTCTGAGCTGCAGGATTAGTGTTTTGAACATGTTCGTGTGCATGGATTCTGCTGTGCAAGTGATGGCTGCTTTTCTCCATCAGGACTCAAAATCCTGAAAGCAGAAAAGAATGATGTTCACTGTTGTTACTAATAGGCATATTGACACAGTGGTTGCTCATAACCTTTCAAAGTGTTACTTCACAATTTATGTGAGATTAATTAACATAAACTTTTACAAAGATCACATCAGCTGGTATTAATCTACATCTATCTGCTGGTGTTTACTCTTGTGCTGAGTAATACTCTCAATACTTTAATATAATAATTCAAATTAAATAAATAGATGTAAAGATTGTCTGTAGTTTTGGCTCATTAAATGTTCCTCTTCAGCTGTTGAAGAACAGTGTTTCATGTTTCTTTCTCTTGTCCTCTCTTTGTTCTTTTCTTCTCCATCTACCTCTTCTTATCATCCATTATCCTCTCCCCGCATCTTCAGCCCTGAGGTCATGGGTTTCTGAGTTTTCTCATCCAGGAGCAAAGGACTTCTCGCAGCTGGCCATGGACCTGAGCAGAAACCAGCTCATTGTAGGAGCAAGGTGACCAGAAAAAACATTTACTGTAAACCTAAATGAAATGCAGCATTCACACAGCATCATCTCGCCAAGATATATATACAGCAGATATTTATTTATCATTTACAAACAATGTATTTCTGCTGTTTAACCTCGGGAAAAATGTCTTTTGCAGAAACTTCCTTTTCCGGCTGAGTTTAAGCAACGTCTCCCTAATGCAGGTAAAGTCTAATATATGGTGACAACCAGAGTTTCATTACTACTAAGAACAGTTTTCCCAATATCTATAAAATACATTTAATTATGATGTTCCCTTTGCATGGAGTCAACATCAAAATCACTGCAAAAGAAAAATAAATCATCTTGCTGAATAAAGTTAAATCAGTTTTATGTGACCTAAGGGGATATGATGTTTATCTTATGGTTTTATGAGCTCACTTTCCATCTAATTTATATGTAAAAGTTACATGATTTTGTTAAATAATTGTATATGTAATGATAATATGTGTTATTATTTTGTAATAAAGGAAAACGACTATGCTGGCACAATTAATATTAATATGTTGTTATAATTACAAGTACAGAAAATTTTTTTCTAATTCTCCTAACCGAATCTAATTTCTTTTCTCAGGCAACAGCCTGGGCACCCAGTGAAGACACTAAGCGTTCCTGTCAGAGCAAGGGCAAATCTGAGGTAGTGTGCTCTGTCACAAAATCAGGTCGAATGCATCATCTTTTTACTCTGACTAACAAACAGTCTGTCATGTGGAAGTGACAGGAGTTGTGTTGCGTTTTTCTGCAGGATGAATGTCAAAACTATATCCGTGTTTTGCTGATAAACCGGAGAACGCTCTTCACATGTGGGACCAACGCTTTCACACCTGTCTGCATAACCAGGCAGGTTGGTACCACAGGCTGCCATATCCCACTGTGGCATCTTGTTTTTATGTAAAACCGACAAAAAAATAACATGGGAACAGCATTTCTTCAGCCTTTCTTTAGGAAAGGTTTACTGATCCTCAAGGTTTTCATTTGTGTGTTTTTTGGTATATGTTGAATATGAATGAGATGATTTTTTTCCCCCCTTTTTGTTGCCAGATTTCTAACATCAGTCAGGTGCTGGACACAGTGAACGGTGTTGCCCGCTGTCCCTACGACCCGCGGCATAACTCCACCGCCATGATGACAGAGAAGGGCGAGTTGTATGCTGCCACTGTGATTGATTTCTCTGGGCGTGACCCTGTCATCTACAGGAGCCTGGGGAACATGCCGCCACTGCGTACTGCCCAGTACAACTCTAAATGGCTCAACGGTGACCAAAGCACAGCCCAGTTTGTGTCTTTCCTCAACTTTGTGTTGATCCATGTCTCTGAACTGTTTTTTTCCTCTCCTCTCATCCCCTCTAGAGCCTCATTTTGTCTCTGCTTATGAGATCGGCCGGTTCGCCTACTTCTTTCTGAGAGAAACCGCGGTTGAAAATGACTGTGGGAAGATGGTGTTCTCTCGAGTGGCGCGGGTCTGTAAGAACGACATAGGCGGACGTTTTCTTTTAGAAGACACCTGGACCACCTTTATGAAGGCCCGCCTTAACTGCTCACGCTCCGGAGAGATCCCCTTTTACTTTAATGAGCTGCAGAGCACCTTCTACTTACCAGAGCAAGACCTGATTTATGGAGTCTTCACCACTAATGTGTGAGTATTTTCATTAACAGCATCACAAAAGGAGACAAAATAAGTTTACAAATGAGGGAGTTATCATGAAAATCATGGTTTCTTGGGTTGTTCTTTTATGAAAACTCTTAAAGAACAGAGAAAAGATGACTTTATTAATCTCCAAATGGAAATGACAGGATGTTGTTGCAGTTAAAAAAGAAGATGCAAAGGTTAAAGCACTACATAAATTAAAACTCTGTGCTTCTGACTCAATTTTTTATATTTCTTTCATCATATGTTCTCAGTAAAATTTTTGTTTCCAGATTTTCATATTTATTAAATAAAGAAAAGAACAGTCAGACAAGCACAGCACCTGAAATGCCACTAATGTTCTAATCCAAAGTATTTTTCTTCTTTTCTATCACATTAAATAGAGATCTGACCCTGATTAACACCCTCTCCTCGTTCAGGAACAGTATATCAGCTTCTGCTGTCTGTGCCTTCAATCTGAGCGCCATCACCCTGGCTTTCAACGGACCTTTTCGCTACCAGGAGAATCCTCGCACTGCTTGGCTCTCCACCCCAAACCCCATACCCAATTTTCAGGTAACTCACAGATCAAACCAAGCAAACATTCAACACTTCATCCACAGATGCAGCATGTGTAAATCGTCCTGCAAGGTTTGTAAACAACCTTTAAAAAAAACTAGCATGTATTTAATTTTATTTTATGGAATTTAAAGCTTTACAGTACGTAGATAAAGAGTGCAGATCTCTAGATCTCTAGCATACCTCTTAAAATAAGTCCAGTAAACTACTATTTAACTCAAACGTCAGCGACTTAGTAGTTAAGACTTGCTGTTTTATTTAGCTTTGCACTTAATCTCTGTTGAATAAATATTTACTTATTATTATTATTATTATTTTTCTTACTCAAAATGACAGACATGATGAAAATATTAAAAAAAAAAATGGACGAACAAATGAAATTGGGTTAATTATGAAACAGCCAGCAGTAATAATCATGAAGCTGCTGTTGCATAGTATAAGAACAAAAGCTAAATGTGTGGTACTGATACCCGTCAGACTGATCCCTCCCTTTCTGACTTGTCAGTGTGGCACGCTAGAGGAGGACGGTCCAGGGCGAAACCTGACTGAGCGCAACCTCCAGGATGCCCAGCGACTCTTCCTCATGAGCGACGTGGTTCAACCAGTCACCATCAACCCCCTGCTCACCCAGGACAACCTGCGCTTCTCCAAGCTGGTGGTGGACATCGTGCAGGGCCGAGACGCTCTCTACCACGTCATGTATATTGGCACTGGTGAGCAAGAAAAGGCTGATCTGCAAATAACAGTAATGTTTTTTTTTTTATATTCCAACTCATTTATCACTGTGCTTTTCTTCTCATTCCGTCAGAATATGGCACCATCCTGAAAGCTCTTGCCACAACCAATAAAAGCCTTCATGGCTGCTACCTGGAAGAGCTCAGGATCCTCCCAGAGGGGCAAGTGGGGACGATAAAGAGTCTGCAAATCCTTTACAATGACAGATCCTTGTTTGTGGGGCTCAATGACAGACTGGTGAAGATCCCATTAGAGCGCTGCTCCACCTATCCAACCGAACGGTATGAGCCAGCTGTCAACAATTTCAGGACTCAGTGTTAGGAATCAAATTCAAAAGCTATCATTTTTAATTTAGTGTATAATTGTGTTTTCTTTTTTTTCTTTTGCTGATGGTAAATGTGCAAATCCACTGACTCAGTTTAGTACTAAAGTGATGAATAAATGGAGTGCCGTTAAAAAAGACACACTCTTGTGGGTGTCCAAGTCTGAAAGGAACACAACAAATGCTGACAGAGGTGATTAAGCTAAAAGCATTGTTTACTTCCACTGTAAAGAGGCCGCATTTGAATGTTTGGGCCATATTTTGACATGGCGGAAAACAGACTTTACATAATGAATTACTTGACGATAAATTAACTTCTCAAATATTCTATGATAAACTGTACATTAGTTCTTAGTCCCAGCAGCTCTTTTATGTCCTTATATATTGAGCAAACCTGTTGAAGATAGTTTATGTGTCTTAAACACACTTTTATTAACTGTTTTCATCTTAGTGAATGCATGGGGGCTCGGGACCCTTATTGTGGCTGGGATCTAAAGCAGAAGCGCTGCACCACCATCGAGGAGAGCTCCAACATGAACCAGTGGACCCAAAACATCACCGAATGCCCAGTAAGAGCAAGCTGTGGATATCGTAGTAATATTTGTGCCTCTAAAGGAATGTGATAAAGTCAAACACCCTCTTCAATCTTCTCTGGAGGTGAGAAACCTGACACAGGATGGCGGTTTTGGTCCGTGGGCACCGTGGCAACCTTGTAACCACGATGATGGCGAGGGCTTTTTCAGTAGCTGCCTGTGTCGGTCTCGCTTCTGTGATGGACCGGTGGCCAGATGTGGCGGGGCTGAATGCAGAGGCCCGACCATCCAGGTGGCAAATTGTTCAAGGTATGTTCCTCTGATGGACACGTTCAGAATCTCAATGCTATTTATTTAAAACATCAACCAAACCAGACAGAGTAATTAGCCTAACTGCACCTTATAAATTCTGTAATAACTGTAGCAAAACAGCTCATCAAGCTGTATGAAAGAACTTCATTAAGTGATTAAGGATGGGACAAAGATTCACAGGTTGGCAGTGGATTGGCACACATCCTCACCTCATGTAGCACTTACATTACCTTCTGTTTCTTAGAAATGGTGGCTGGACTCCCTGGTCTTCCTGGGGCCAGTGCAGCAGCAGCTGCGGCATCGGATTCGAGGTAAGGCAGCGATCCTGCAACAACCCCGCGCCTCGTCACGGCGGTCGAATATGCGTCGGTCAGGGCCGGGAGGAAAGGTGAGGAGGAATGTGTTTGTACAAGGAAGGGGGAGAATGTAATCATAACAGCTGCTAGAAATGTAATCATCTTACAGGACTGTGACTGTGTTGCAGTCATGACGTGATTTTGTGCTTACAGACTGTGCAATGAGAAAAAGCCGTGTCCGCTGCCTGTGCTGTGGACAGCTTGGGGGCCCTGGGCTCACTGCAGTGCTGAATGCGGAGGAGGGGTCCACTCTCGAACTAGAAACTGTGAGAACGGGAATAACTGTCCAGGATGTGCAACGGTACGGTTGTGTTTTTATTCAAGATGATAAAATGATTTTTTATTTATAGACAGACTATGTTAATAGTTGCTTAATAAAGCTCTTTTTTTTTTAAAAAAAAAAAGTAGTTGTTGTTTATCTAGTGATGATGAGCTCTCTTGATTCTGTTCTCCAGGAGTACAAGGCCTGTAACCTGGAGGCTTGCCCTGAGGTTCGCCGCAACACACCCTGGACCCCGTGGATGCCAGTAAATGTCAGTCAAGATGGGTCAAGGCAAGAGCAAAGGTTCAGGTACACCTGTCGGGCGCTGCTGCATGACCCCCAGCAGCTCCAGCTGGGCAGGAAGAAGCTGGAGACCCGTTTCTGCCCCAATGATGGCTCTGGATCTTGCCAGACTGACTGTAAGTCTTTGATTCAAGAGGAAACAATCCCATCAAAAAATTGCTAAAAGTTGTCAGCATGTATTCTTTGATTGTTACCGTGGAAACACAGCTGGAGTCTTGGATCCGGGTGTTTCCAGATCCCAGTTTAACTACAGGGGGGATAATTGGGTGTGATTTTCTTTTTTTTTTTTTGTTACATATAAATCAATCAGTCATTTTTCTGAGTATTTTAATTGAACTCCACAAATAAGTCCAAACAGTATCTATAACTGCTTGGTCTTTATGCTGCGCTGTTTGTAGCACTGCTCCCAGTCAAGAAACACAGCTGGTTTTATGTCTGTGAACACTGGACACCAGACTGATTGCTTTTCATGGGGTCAGGATGAAAAGTGGGAGTTTGATTTATGAATCTTGTTACCATTTCTCCAAAATCAAAAAAGCTGGCAGGGCGAAAATGTCTACAGTCCTGAATGACACGTTTTTGTTAGCCTTATTTGAAAGCCGCAGGAAGTGCTCCTGATTCATATGTAAATAATTTCTGATTGCCTGTGTGTGTGTGTGTGTAAGTGGGCTCTCAGGGAAATCCACTTTGTGTTTTCTTTAGTCTGACTCACATTGCACTTGGATAGTTAATGTTTTATGGCACACTGCTTGCTAAGTTTGGCAACAAAAAAACACACAACTCTGTGGAAAGTTATGTTTTATAAGCAGTTTATTCATTTAACAGGCTACGTCTTATGTTTGCATCAGCGTTAATAATTTAAATCGCTGAATTTTGCTTGTGCGTTTCCTGCAATGGGAAGACGGACAAATAAAATTATAACTTTGGATTCTAACAAAGCAAATAAAAAGTGTTTTCCCTCCATCTCCAGCTCTAGTTGAAGATTTAGCAAAGACTAGCAGCCGAACTTTTTCCCAGCCTCAAGGTGCCCGATGGGGATCCTGGGAAACGTGGTCCAGCTGTTCCCAGCAGTGTTCTGGAGGGTTCAGAACCCGGAAGCGTAGCTGCTCTACGTCCGAGGGACGGACTAACCCAGGAGCCTGTGTAGGATCCCCAGTGGAGTATCAGGACTGCAACATTCAGCCCTGTCCAGGTAACAAAGACTCTTACTGGCATTGCAGTTTTGCTGTAAAGTACACTGACAGTTTTATTATGCATGTGCACTGCAGTGAGTGGAGTCTGGTCTTGCTGGTCCTCCTGGTCCCAGTGCTCGTCCAGCTGTGGTGGCGGGCACTATCACCGGACCCGGACATGCAACAGCCCACCCCCTGCAAATGGAGGAGACATCTGTATAGGCCTGCATACTGAAGAAGCCCTCTGTAATACACACATCTGTGAAGGTATAAAAGCATATGTGATGTTTTTTGTAGTAGAAACAGATGGCCAGTGGCGCTCTGCAGGTCACAGATCAATAAATAAATTTTTTTCTTTATTAAAGTTTAAAAAGTCTTGAAAATTTGTCAAGTTATCTGCTGTGTTAAAACAGTGTCATGTCACTGTAGACATGACTTAGCTCGGAAAAAGAGGCATGCACGTGTTTTAGCATTTCCTTCAGAAGGAATTCAATTTATCTGGTGGTCTGGAACACTTGCTTATGAGATTTTCTTTAGCAACCTGGCCACTATTGTGTCATAGTTCCCAGATTTTCTCATGGTGTAGCTAGAGAATACACGTTACCAAAAGCTAAAGTTTTTTTTTTTGCAGCAAGGAGCTAGTGCTCCACCACTACTTCTCAAAGAATGCCATGTTGTTTTGTTTCTGAGATATCCCCCAAATACCTTGTTTTTGTTTGCAAGGGCAGTTTGACCCTGTTCAGCTTCAATACATTTTTAGCAATCTAGGATCTGTTTGTTTTTGAAAATGTTTTGATTTGTTCACTTCACTTCAGAACATCTGTCTTATGAAGAAATGATGACACTGGCTTTGCAGGGAGACTGAAGTTAAAAGTTGATGTTCCAAGACTAAAGGGGATTGGCCTAGAATCACAGCTAGTGGCTTTTTCCCGGCAGTGTGCATTGCAAATGAGAGCGGGACAAAGGGAAAACACACTAGGTTAAAAAAAATGTAGGCATACCCTCTTAGTCTCACACTAGCTCCAGGGTAATCAGATGGAATAACGTCAGTTTTCATAAATACGTGACCTGATAAATCTGGTAGCAGTTGCTGCCTGGAAATAGAAAAACTTGTGATTTTGACTCTAAGTGTGTGAACTTGGCCGCTATTATTATTTTATTACTATTTGCTCATTATGTTATGAATGTGGCAGCCAGTTCTGAGAAACCACAGTCTAATGGTTCAGCAGCACAGAAACAAAATGTCAGGACCTGCCCTCGTGTCTTAAGATGAAAAGAAAGAGATTTATCAGACTCAGATAAAAGGCTAAACTTGTGTAACACCCTGACTTCTGTCATTGGTTAACACCTTTGGATAAGATCTTTAAGCTTTAATAAATGAAAAACTGTTGTTTTGCTTGTGATATGTCTTCTAACACATAAAAAGCATCATATAGAAGATGTGTTAACAATTTGAAAAAGTTCATTTTTACCAGAGGGGGACTCTAGAATAAATGTTAGGGCTTGTGTGGACTCTGACGGATAATCTCCACCCAGTGTAAAAAAAAATCAATATTTGCACTGAGAAGCAAACAATGTGGCTGTTGGAGCCTAATCCAGCATGCATGTGCTGAAAGTCAGGAAATGGACAAAAAACATGGTAACCTCACATTTTAGGCACTGAAAATATAAATAAATAAATTAAAGCAACATTTGCTGATGTCAAATTAAAAGCACAGTGAAATTGACATGTTTTCTGAGATAATTTATATTAAAAAATAGAACATTTTACATATTTTAGCCAAGATATATAGATTTCTTATACTCATTATAAGGTATAAATCATCTCCATGGAAAAGAATGCTTTATACAAATTAATGTCTTAGCTAACTTCTGTATGCTGTCTGCCTCTTTACGGGCAGGTTGGGGTGAATGGACGGACTGGGGGGATTGTGATGAGGAGGGCTTGCAACATCGCACGCATCGATGTGGTGAAGACCAGGAGGCTGAGGTCAACCTCTGCCAAGGCAACCTCACCCAGTCTAGGCCATGCCAGCCTCATGAGGTGCCAGGTAAGGGCATATTTAAATTGCTGAACCAAGGTTTGCAGGAAGTTTCTGCTGATGTAAGCTGAAGAATCTTGCACCAGAGTGTAATCAGACCCCAACAAGTGCTGACTCGTTCACGCATTCATGGAAATATAAAGGAGTTAATTAAGATGTCTGCAATGAGCCTATCTAGAACAAGGAGACAAATTAGCTGGTTTTTTTATTTTTATCTTTTTGAGATGTACCAACTTTTCCTCACTCTCCTGATGTGTTTTTCTCCTTCTTCAGTCATTTTACACGGACAAGAAGAGCAGAGCTGTGGAAGTAAGTTAAAGCAAGCGATGTCTTTATGCTTGCTCTCCCCAAATAACAATTCATTGTTCTCTCTGTCTATTGCATTCACACAGTCACACATGGTTTCTTCACAATTTAATTCCAGCAAAGTATTTTTCTGTTCATTTATGCCATCAAGAGACTAGTTTTGTCTGTAACATGTAGCAGAGGCAACACAGGGAATTGATTTTTGGTCTTTGATAAAAGCAAACTGCTGACATCAACTTTCAGTTTGGTGAAACTCCCTTCTTTGCTTTTCCTTGAAGAGAAGAGAGTCAGGATGAGGATGCACTCTAAACATGGTCCAAATAATATGTGCTGACATGCACACGGCTGATTGTAGTGATTTTAAGTGTTGTTATTGTCCCCAGAGCAGGGTGGACCCAGTGAACCTTTAAGCCCCTTGATTTCTGTCCAGAGCCAGCAGTGGTCAGATCTCCCTTCTTCAAAGCATTCATGCATCACCTCAGTGTTGCAGGGTTAAACCAACTTTAGATTGCTGTGCCTATCCACAACTGCACTTTCCCTGGTCTTCAGAGCAGTTCAGAAACAAAAAGACAAATTCTCTTTCAAATAATGTACTGCTCATTGAATGTTCTCAAGGAAAAAACCTTATGTTCTAAATTTCTTATTTCTTATTGTTTTCATGCTAGTATTTATACTCTCATAACAAAGGATCCCATTTTATCCCCTCTGGAAAACTGACTGGAGCTGCACAGTGGTGTGGTGGTTAGGCCTCACAGCAAGAAGGTCGCTGGTTCGAACCTCGGCTCTTCCTGTGTATGCGTGTGTTCTCTCCAGTTACTTCGGTTTGTTTCCTCCCATCGTCCAAAGACAAGCATATTAGGTTAACTGGTGACTCTAAATTCTCCCTAGGAGTTAGTGTGAGTGTGAATGGTTGTTTGTCTCTATGTTGGCCCTGCGATGGACTGGCGACCTGTCCAGGGTGTATCCTGAAACTCACCTGCTTCATGTCTAAATGAAGTTCTCTAACTTCCTGGATGGGTTTAGGCAAAGGCATCATAAACGGGTGGATCTAGAAAATTTTTTATGGAGACCTTTAAAAAAAAAAAAAAAATCTAGATTTTAGGAAATAACTGACTATTAGAGCTAAATTGGTCTGAAGCAAAATGTGTAAAAGGAAACAGCCAACGATATTTTTCCATCAACAATTGTTTACTTAGAGCCGTTCTGTATTTTATGGCTTTAATCACTGCTGCACAAACACTTCAAATTTACGTGGTGGACCTTGGGAACAAAAACCATCTTTCTCCTCTGTGTCCTGCAGCATGGGCAGTGGAGTTAGCATTGCATTGTCACATATAGTGGGCAGTGATGAGAACTGCTCGTGATGAAAGATGCTAGTGCTCCAGGGGACATAGGAAAAGACAACCTTATGTGGTATTCTTAATCTTCTGAATGCTGATGTTATTAGTATTCAAGCCCACATTTCTTGGTCTTACTGGTTCATATTTCTTCCTTTATTTACCTCCCATCCTTCTATTTTTTAGCCTTTACTTTGTTCCAGTTGGTAGCTGTGGGTGCAGCCAGCTTCTTTGCAGCAGCCCTGCTGTCAGGACTGGCTTACTCATACTGCCACAACATGAACCGACCATCAGCGGAGTCAGCAGTGATCCACCCCAGCACACCCAACCACCTCACATACACCAAGCAAGGCAAAGCCACACCAAAGAATGAGAAGTACATCCCCATGGAGTTTAAGGTGGGCTACTGCAACACTAACGTTATTTAAGTTGGTTTCCTTCCTTTCTCCTCTAGCTTTGATTGGTCTTTAAACATTTCTCCATTTTCTAGACGCTAAACAAAAACAATCTTCACGTGAACGACGAGACGTGCAACCACTTCTCCTCCCCGCTGCCATCCAGCAACATGTTCACCACCACCTATTACCCACCCTGCGTGAGCAAATACGATTTCCGTCCCGACTCCCCCTGCAGGACCTACATGCACAGCTGAGAAGAGACTGGATTTCGTCACAAACTGAGCCTTTTTCTTCTTCTCGTCACCTTCATGGAGCGTTTCCGAATTCAGCGAAGGTTTTAAGCGGTCTGAAAGTAAACACCAAAATCATTCGTTTGCCAGTCTAATTTTTAGGTGGGTTACTGGTGAGTTTGCCTGAAATACACTTCATCGGAATTTTTGCTTGCTTATAAAAACTGAGAATGACTGTTTAAAAACTAAGCAGCATCTTTTTTCAGAGACTTTTTTTAAAATGCTGTTTAATACACAGACCTGAAAGCAAGGGGATCATTTCTTTAGTAAAAAGTTCTTCCACTTAAGTAAAATAATCCCAATATTTGCAGTTTTCATTATAAAACTGCTAAATCTTGAACATCAAGTTTTCATTTTTGTAAGTCGGGTGCTGGAAGGTGAAATTTCTGTCGAAATTTGTTGCTTGGGCTCAGAAAAAAATGTTGATCAGACAAAATCCCATAATTCTGAGTATAAAAGGGGAATATTCTCCAAATTAAGGACTGGTTTT
Source organism: Melanotaenia trifasciata (assembly GCA_037177355.1). Taxonomy (NCBI): domain Eukaryota; kingdom Metazoa; phylum Chordata; class Actinopteri; order Atheriniformes; family Melanotaeniidae; genus Melanotaenia; species Melanotaenia trifasciata. The sequence continues at coordinate 10,603,466 of JBAFTB010000027.1, read as the reverse complement.
CTGGTTGCACAAACAAGCAGATGCATGCAAGACACAAAAGATGCACAAGAGCAGCAGTTTTTACATGCTTACATGCTTTTCCCTGCTTCTTTTCCTTCATCCACCATGAGGTGCTTTGAGTTTGCTCAGGGCAGTGAAAACAGCTCTCACACCTTCAACTGCAGAATTTGTACATTCCTGGACTGACTGCAATCAAAGGAGAACCACACACTGTTTTTTGGGGACTTTGTACATTTTTGGCCAGTAAGCTTAGTGAATTCACTGATCCTTCAGACTGCTATGATGCATGGTAATAAACACACACACACTGGATGGAAGTAAAAGATGAATAGAAACTTGTAAATTCATGGCTTACTTGCTTTAATTTTCATGTAAAGTTCACAATTAAAAGAGGAAAAGACACGCTTGCAATGTACTGTATATTATTAAAGATGTTTGCTGACTTCTCTTTTAGCAGATATCTCCATCTGCTTTAGTATTTGGAACTTTTTAAACATTCACATCATGTTTGCTGTTCAAAAATCACCAAATTCAAACCAACCGTCTGTGTACTGTATATTCTAGTCACTTGTTTTTAAACTGTGACATTAGTTTTTTTGTAATCTGATTAAAAAAATCTGAAACTCAAAGGCAGATATTACTTTTTTTACTGCCAAAATGGCCATTTTTGATACCTCACCTGAACTGTCTGTACTAAAATTTTGTTCTGCTTCACTTCATTAGAGCTGATTTTTGCAGAGATGATCACATATTTTATGATTTGATAGAGATGTGTAGCTACAGCTGCATCATTCCAAAGGGATGTTATTCATATTAATACTGAGAGTATTTTTTTTTTTTTTTGGCAAGCCTGAAAATTTTTCATTTGTGCTATGTGCCATCTTCATTTATTATTCAGCTGTAACACATATACTGATATTTACACATCTTGACAAATATAAGTATTTCCTTTACTGTGACTCCAGAAGTATTCAGATAGACTTTGTGGTTGCAGATATATTCATTTTCTTATGAATATGCAAATCTGCAGCTCATCAAATCTCCTTTACATAAAAACCGTATTAAAATTCTCAAGTGGTTGCAGGACTCTTGTATTAGTATGCCTTTATTTCATCTGGGTGTAGTTAATAAACTGTAAACATATTTTGTTAACTATGGAAAAAGTTTACATTTGTGCACTTTTGATGACTGAAAGGCAGTTAAATGAAATGAGTGAACTGGAACATTTATCATTTGAAAACACTTGTTTTAATTCCTTTTTTAATGTACTGCCAAATTGTGCTGGTAAAAAAACCAGGTTACTGTACCAGTGATGTGTGTTATTAGGGCCACTTTTTTTTCTTTTTAAAGAATTTTTAAGATTTAGTTGACTTTAATGGACATTAGCTAAAATATAGCACATGCCCAACCTTCTAAGAGTAATTACATTTATATAAAGACTGTTGTCTTTCTAAAAATAAACTATACACAGTCAGGATAGCTTGAGACTTTACTTTATATTCAGAACAAAAATCTATGAATCTGGCATTTAAATAAAACTTTTCTCACAAGATCTTTTGCTTATGTTTGAAAATTGTATGTTAATATTAAATATTATCTTATGTTTCTAAATTGTAAATACAATTGAATGAATTCAAATGTTTCTCACCGCCGTTCTGTGTCATGTTGCATGAAGCAAACAACCATAGTGTAAATGCATGCATGTGTTTACATCGAGGCTTTTTGTGTACAAATTCTGCATGCACTGTCCATGTTTTGTAAATTGCACAAACACTGTATGTGTGTATGTATTTGAAAAAGATGTTGGAAGTGTTTAAAGGGGGAGTACGAGTTTTTACTGAAAGGCCTCTGTGCTGTGAAACCTGAACATCTTATATAATTATCCTCAGTTTGTCCAAGGATCCGTAAATGTTTTGTTTTTTGCTCCCAAAAAACACACTTGCTTGATGTGACTATGACTGAACACTGTCTTTTCGACACTGTAAACTTTTCATACTCTCATACATATATTTTTGTATATTGTACACTGAAAACAAAAAAAATCAAGATGAATAAATCAGTTTTGATGTCTATATTTTGGTTAGTATTCTATAAAATACAATACTTTATTCATATTTATATTCATATATTTATGTTATCTATATTTTATTATTATATATATAATTTATTTTTATTTCATGTATTTTTATTAATTAATTTTGTTTATTTCTGTTTGTCTATTTATTGATTTATCAGCTAATCATTCCTGCTGCAAATTAAACTTGCCTCCGTGTAATTTACTTTTAAAACTGGGTGAAAAACTTAGTTTATTGTTGGCTTTTAAACATAAGTCAGACTTCTTTCTTGTCGTACTGTTGTCTCTGCAGCCGTTAATGTTAATCATTAAAGCTGAGGCGCTGCAGTCAAGGCGCAAAGCCAAATGCTGCAAAGTGCCGTCTTAATATTGCTTTGTAAGCACTTCTTCTATCATTTTGGCAAAATATTTGTGTATTGTTGCTGCACTGATTTCATTGATACATTCGGCCGATTAAAAGGGCCCTTTGTGGTGAGAAAGTGGGGACATGTCCTGCAGTTAGACTGATTGGTGCTGATGATGAAGTGAGTAAAAGTCCAATAAACAGCATCCATATTGATTTATTTTCTTTCTTAGAGATGAGATGCAGTAGCAAGAAATCTCTACATATAGAATCTTATTTATTTATCTTTTTACAGACATGAATGTCACTTAAATTTATAATTAAAGAGTAAGCATGTCCCCTTTTCTCTCTTCTCTGTGATGGACTGTCGACCTATTCAGCTCACTTCCTAATAATATCACTCCAACAATACTTGCACAAGCAGGAAGACAAGGGTCACAAGGTAGTCATCTTGTAGTGACTTACCCCCCTCCTCTTCCTTTAGGCTCCATCTTCAATAATTTAGCTTGCATGACAGATGTGAGGCACACAGGTAAACTACTTTTTTCGTCCCATACTTCATGGTGATTGTGCTTCTATTTTTTGTGACATCAGATTAAAAGTGCTTAACTGATGAATAATAGAAGCAATGGAAGCCCCTGAGGAGGGAAAGTACCTGTGAATGAGAGAACTCTGCTTGCAGCTTTTATCAGCACACTCACGGAGAAGATGGACATGCATAGTGTGTTACAGAACATGTTTCCGCAGGAAGTATTGCAATAATCTCAGGCTGCAAGCTTCAATCAGGTCTGTGTTAATTTACTGCAGCCTTTTACTGCTGGTGGGATTATTGCTTCCGTGAGATAAAAGGCACTGAGAGGCTGAGTTCTTGGAAATCCCACTTTTAATCCTGTTTGAGTTTCCCATTGATGCTGGTGGAGGGGTTGAGCAGTGCAGCCCGATCAAAGCAGTAATAGCCAGTCCCTGTTAGAAACTCCAGGCCACACTACCAGAAAGTAACTCTAGACTTGTGACTTTACTTTTCAATCCCAATTTTGGATTAGATCATTTTAAGAAAGCCTGACTGCACTCCCCCATTTCTAATATAAGACCAGTGTCCAGTCGTCTCCTCCCAGATGGTTTAGTTCTCACATCCTTGTTCTGAACAGACAGCACTGCAGTGTTTATTGTTCACAGCTGAGTGAGCAGCCCTGCTCTGCTGTCTGATGGTCTAATCTGCTGTTAAAACCACTGCCTCGCCAAAATAGGCCCCTTTATTAATTTATTTATTCCTGCGAATTTCTTACTGGAGCATTGAATCCATAAATATTAAACAGAATGTGGGAGATTCACCACTTTCATGAAAGTTGCTTCATTCATGCACATGAATGTTATGGTTTTTGAATATTCTTTGATTCAAATTCTTATTTTTTTTTACTCTGTTATTTATGTGAAGTAAAAACAGAAAATGGCTTGCCTATACAATCCAAGCATATTTAAGTGTTGACAGGTCAAATTCAAGGCAAAAAAAACATCAGCTTTAGGTGTAACTACCAGGGTTTAATCATTCCTTATCTCACTGTACTATAACATGTAACTATTTAGTTAGTAATATCACATTTGATTCCTTTTGATATTATAAAAAAGTCAGTAGAGGAACTAACCAGTCCAAAACAACTTAATCCTCCCATTTTCAAGTTGCATAATCCATCTCATTCACTTGTTAGATTTTTTATTTGATCAAAGTGCCTCTTAACATGTGCAGACGTAAGTCTCCTTCTCATTTGCTCAGTTGATTTGAAAGTGTTCAGACACTTAGAGAACCTCAGGGATACCGTACGTCACGTGCTTCCCCTGTTTGAGCCAAAAATAAAGTTTCTGCTTCTCTTTGTTATCCGTGCCAGTGGAGCAAGATGTTTACATCCGTGGAGTTTTCTTAATGGATTCATGCAGTGTTGAGCAACAAAGTGGTTTATATGTGTTCTGTTTCTCCTTGATTGCATGAAGGAGGATCCGGTTATTTAAAGCTCAGAGACTAAAATATTTCAAGGCTGACCGATATAACTGCGGTGTCGGTCAGGTAAACCACAGGTAAGGACCACTCAGCAAATGGAGAAGCTCGCCTGATTTTATCCCCAAGCAAAATGCTTAAAAGTAAAAAAGCAATGGTTACTAAAAATGAACACTACAGTCTCTCTGTCAGAAAATAGCACATTTCCACCCGATGTCTTACATATTCAAATTGTACATTAAAGGCCAGAAAACACTACAACAGCAAAACACCACCGTATTGAGTAGTTTTCTCATCAGCTTAGTTTGTGATGTATTAACCCAACTTAACACTAAAATTATGTAAAATATTTTGATATGGAATTTTTCTGGCATTGTCCCTTAAAGACCCCCCAAAAATACACATAGGATTGCAGATTTTTTTAGGGAGTTTTATTTATTAAACTGTGGTGTAGTGGTGACACTTAATAGGATGCATAATTTAATGTATCTCTGTGGCCTAGGCAAAGATTTGCAGCACTGAAAATGCTGTTACAAATCTTCTTTCCTTTCGGCTTTTCCCTTTAGGGGTCGCCACAGCGAATCACCTGCTTCCATCTAACCCTATCCTCTGTTAGCCTACAAATATTTCTGTTATTTTTGATAATGCTGCCATCTGCTGGGTAAAAAGTGGCAGAACATGGAATTGCCAAAGAGAAAAATAGAATTTGCAGCATCTTCACTTTGCCATTGGCCACTGTGGTAAAATGTTACAAAAATAATCTCTGAATTAATTTAAGAAACCAGCCTTTGAGTTATAACAAACTTTTGGAATAACTTTAAGGAAAAGGGCAACAGAATTAATAGTAATTATCCTCACATTGCCGTTGCCGATCTTTTGAGAACAACAACACACAAAACAGTTTGGTCTTGCAGAGATGTTGCAATTCTGCTTGTGATCTCAGAATAAAGAAAAATACCTGCAATACAACACTAAAAATCATGTAACAGCTGAAACTATTATTGGGGAATTAGGATTTGAATTAGGCCTTTAATTAAAACAGCTTCTAAGCTTGATGTAGATCTAATATGAGGCTTTGCATGTCAACAAAAAGCACAAGAATATCTGCATAGGTAAGCAGTAGAATGGATTCTGCAAGTCATCCATGTGGGTGGGACACAGCAGCTTTATGGCCAACATGCTGAAGACCATCATGGACCACACTTAGGAATTAAATGGTAAGACTTTGTAAAGGAGAGAGAAGTCATAAAACAGTTTTATTTGGCTTGAAGAAGAAACTAACTTTGGTTGTGAAAAACTGGGGATAATGTGAAGTACCTTAATGCTATGCCAAATTTTCAATGTCATTTTTCTTTTAATCTGGCAAGACAAGCAAGCTGTACGACTGAAAGAGAGAGTAAAACATTTTAGACTTAATTCTTTAATCAATATAATGTCACATGTCTTATAGCTTTTATAAATAAATAACTAACTTTAGGCCTCACAACAAACACTTTAATAAGGCAAGGACAGTGGTTGAAGCCTGATATTAGACGTAAATTTTTTGTTTTATTGGTTTATTTTTCTAATTTTAAACTAGAAATTTTTTCCTTGTAGCTGATTTGAGCCTAAAATACCTCATTGTTTAAACTAATTTAGCTAATTCCCGGAGGGACTCAAAGGGTGAGAACCCCTCCTTTGTTTTTAAAATAGTTCCGTCCATCAACGGGACGCATCTGGTTTTGAGTGGCGCAGACGGCAGCAGTGTGTCTGACGTACCTCCCGGCGCGCGCAGCAGAAACCAACGGGAACACCTGTCTCGCGGCGGACACAGTTGAGAAAGCATCGGCTCGGGAGCGCTCATGTTCTTCTGTGTGGCGTGAAGCTGGAGCACGCAGCCCGGAACCCGACACCCCTTCGCTGGGCTGGACCGGAACAGCCAGCCCTCTGGACCGATGTCCTGGCAGAAATGTCCCGACACATCTACATACGGAACAAGATAGGCGAGGGGATCCAGGCGCCCATTTTTCAGGTAGGTCAGCTTACTTTGACCAGCAGGTACATCAAAAGAGCATGAATTTCTGAAAACAGTTTTACCCAAGAATTTAATTTATTTGTGTAATTTATGGAAGAGTTATTATAAGCCAAAGATTCAGTAGGTCACTCCAAGTTGGCCAGACAAAAATAGCTACTGCAACACACCTAATATAGTTTTACCTGGTTGTTAAAGATAAAGGTGGTCAAGTCTCACCTTTCTCTAGCTGGTTTGCTTGTAATAAGCATTACAGTTGCAGTTTAGCCACTAAAGGCCAAGTTTAATAAATGACATTATGTCTGAGAGCAGAAACTTTAATAAGATTAAGTGATATATTTCTAAAGAAACCACCTTAAAGTAAGTAAACACAGACTCGCGTAGCTGTTCATTTAAGGTCATTTTGTTTCCATAAGTATTTATTTCAATTAGGCTCTAGGGAGTTTGGATAAATCTTTACTGTTTGTCTTATTGTGTTATTGACTTAGCTTCTTGCACATGCAGACTAAAGTGTGCAGTCATGCAATCTGTTCATTTTTCAGTAAATTATATCATGAAATAATTTATAAATGGCTGTAATGAAGCGTTTTGACTTCAGAAAATGCATGTTAGTCATGAAATAATATTTGAATTTAACACTCGCTAATGAAGACCTGCTATGTTTCACACTAAATCTTGCAGTTTCTGTCATTTCATTTGATCACATCTTTTTAAAATATGCGCTTATTTTTCCAGCCGTTGAGTAAATGAGACTTACCTAGCCACCTACTGGGGCTATAATGTGTTAAAATTACAACCTTTTTGAGCTCCTCTGTATATATAATAAACTAGTACTTTTTCTTCCTAACCTAACTGATCATTGGAGGGTAGTCAAATAGTAACAGACTGGGTCCTTCATATCACTTATTGGTTTTTTTGCTGCTTGCTTGACTTGAGAAGCAGGAGAAAGATGGTGACCCAGATTAATGGCCCTGTTTTATAAATTCAGGGAAGTAGGTTCTGACTTGTTAACAGTGACATTGTCATTAACTCTGGAGACTTGAACAGAAATGGGGCGAGTAACTGGCAGATAATTAATTTAGCTCTCTGGAGATGAGCTCTGTTGGTATATTTAGATCTTTTTGGGGGAAAGATGTCCAGAGATAAGAAAAGTAACTTTGCAAGAGAAACATAAAAACCTAGAGTAGACGTCTTTATTTGTTTGTGTTCCCTGTACACATCATACGGTTGCTGCAGCTGCTACTGTCTGCTTACTTTCTGCTGGTAAGTTGCCCTGATTATGTCATGTGAGCTGTTTAGGAAAAGAGCATTTTCCAGCTGTCTGACGTGTTTATGTTAGCCTGATTTAGTAAAAAAAAAAAAAGTTGAGTAGGCTAAAATCTTGCTTTTTTTCCACACAGGTGAACCGAGGGACTTATTCCAGGAGGAGCCGTCTCAAGAGGTCAGATGGAAGCACCACCTCCACCAGCTTCATCCTCAGACAGGTACTAAGCAGCCGTGGGAAGGCCTGGCATATAAAAATAGGCGGCTGTGGCTGTTTAGAAATGGGCTGAACATAGACATTCCTGCATGTTTAATACAGATTTTTAAAGCAAATAACTAAATAACTTATAAAAATGTATTATTATGATGATGCATTGAATGCTGGGGGTGTTAAATTGACCTTTATTTTTCTTAAATAATAAATTGTAGCCTAAATATGTAAACACTATTGTTCACTGTGGCCTTTTCTACTGAAAGGAGTTCATTTTCATGTGTTCATCATGGCAGCTCTAAGCTCCAGTCTACTTTCAGGATTATTATTTGTTGTATATTGCATAATATACTAAATTAGAACATTTTTTTATTATTATTTTTTAACCGTGAAGTCATCTTGTGGAGTTTGTTAGTGCTGCAGCATGGATGTTTTGCAGTTGCATTGCTGACTCTAGTTTGATGTTGCACACATCATCCCAGACTGCAGGGGGCGACAAACAGCTGCTGGTAAAAGTTTGCAGAGTACAAGTCAACACGAGAATTCAGCTTCTTACAGATGAAACAAAGCAACATTAAGCCATGTTTTGATATCTGAAACATATGTTCAGCATGACTAAAGGAGACACTGATATATGGTTCATTTGATATAATATTTTTTTATTGTGTGTTGTAAATATTCTATATGTTATGCAATTGCCAATGTGTTTAGTATCACTCTGAGAGCTTTGGCTACCAACATGAAGCTAGTTTATTATTGGTTGCATAAAATGCCAACACGGGATCGGTTGCCTTTTTTTTTAAAAATGTGACCACATGAAGATTTGAGTCATTTTTTTTTGTCATTTTGCAAATTTTCCATCCATGGCGAGAAGCTGGTGTTGTGTTGCTTTTGTTCATTTTTTCAGCTGCTTTATTTCTGCTGCTCAGGTCCTACACAGAATCGTCTTATCGTTGTGACACTGTACAAAATTTGCAATATACAAAACCTTGTACTCTTAAATACGACGGTACTAACAGTTATTAATACTCAAATGTGTTGCTGCTGGAGCGCATGGTTGAAGAGTTGTTAAGCAGATTGTTTCTTTTTATTTTTAAATGTTTAAATGCATGCAGCAGGTGGTAATAAAACTACTAGAACAAAGCTATTTTTGACAGGTTGTTAATTTTAAGTGTCTCTGTCAGGCATGAGCCGATATTAGTTGATATTAAAGTAGTTTATTAGTTAAAATTTTCACATTTTCTAAATGATATTCCTTGAAATGTCTGCCCATTTTCTCAAACCTTAAAAACAAATCCAAAATTTGTTAGACACTGCATAAAATAATTTAGGACACAGCATCCAGGGCATGTAAAATATTCATTGTAAGGGCCTTTAAAAATAGATAAAAAAAAAAGTAGTAGTTGTATTCACATTTTGTGGTCTGCATTTACAGTTTTGCAGCACAGTGTGAAAAGTGTTTAGAGACCGAGAATGTGTTTAAGGTTTTGCAAAAAAGAGCAGATGAGTTTTGCAAGTTGTGTCTAAGTACCTGAACAGTGTTTGAGGTTTGGCCAAAGGAGTGTTTAATTTAGAGAAGAGTTTAGAGCTCTGAGAATTTGCTTCAGAGAACAGGGTTTAGTGTTTTAGCAACTGAGGAAAAACTGTAATTAGACTTTAAAATTCAGAGGTGAGAGGTTAATGTGGATTACATGCTAATAAATCAGTCACTCGAATTTCCATTTTGGAAAGATGCTAAGATAATCTCAAATGAACATGGTTGAATACATAACAAATTAATAATAAAGCAGATCTTTGGGCGCTCTGGTGATCAGAAACAAGACTCATCTAACGTAAGTTGCCATTATTAGCTGTTTGCTAATATAGTCAAGCTGAAGAGTCAAGAGTGTTTGAGCTGAGTCGAGTGTGTGCAGCTGCAGTCTGATGTAGATAGAGGCAGTTTAATATTCACAGTTCTGCACATTTCACTTCAGAGAAGGGTGTAGAGCTACATCTGTGTTATTTTAAATCAGTTGTTCCTGAACTTTTTGAGCAAACCCCTCCACCGCGACCAACTGGTTAAATGTGTGATATATAAAATAGGTCATCCTCCAAATGTACGGCCTGAAAACGGTCAGAATCTTCATAAATAAGTAGGTTTTTGGTGGATTAGGTTCACAGCTGTGATCAGAATCAGCTTCTCTTACTGAGATAATGCCAAATTCAGATTTTTAATGTGGCATGAGAAATAATTTTTAAAAAAAATTATACATTAATTTTTAGAGTTTAGAGTCCAAAACCCAAAAGCACTTTAATATCATAATATTTAAACAGCTGAGACTTTCTCATATTAGATTGCATTCCAACCAGCATGAAGAAGCCCTCTTTTCAGGATTTTTTTTTTCTTATCCCCTAGTCCTCCTTTCAGGGATTTCCAAAATTATAACTGAATACTAATATCAAATTTTAAAAAGTGCCCAAATACAGAACAAAACTCTTCTTTGTGATCTCAATATATCTGTATTTTTTTAGTTTTATTGTTAATAGGAAATGAAACACCCTTCCTTTTAAATGCATTAATCAAATCCACACATTCAGTATGCCACTCTGTATTATTCGATCTAAATCTAATTCATTTTTCTGCTCCGTGGAGAATAGATAAGCAGATTGAGGATGAAAGGTAACGGAGACATTGAGGATGATGCTACCCTCTTTTACACCTTCATCCCCCTCCCCCGATTTCTTCTACCTCACTGCACTGGGGGAAAAAAAAAAAAAAAGCCCTGAGCGTTCATCCGGGCTGAGTGGACAGCCAGCCAGCCAATCAGCTCCTTGCACACTAGCGCTGTCATCAGGCTTGGATATTGAGGAAGGATCCACTGCTCTTCTTCTGCTGCTGCTGCCTCTGCTGCTCTCACAGTGTCTGTGTGGGTTTTGTGCGCGTGGAAGCTGAATAAAAATGAAATGCCAGGATTGGGCTACCTCCAGGGAGAGCATCTCCATCCTATAATGTGAGGCAGCCAGCAGCACTCCAGGATCTGGGAGAAGCTGCATCCATCTAGCAACGCGCCTCCGGAGGACCAGGCGTGATCTAACGGGACGGAGAGATACATTTTTTAAAAAAATACTGTTTTCTGCTGTGGAGAGAAAGGATTGTCGTCATCCCCCCATCTGTCCTTTTTTTTTTCCTCTGGTGCCCCCTCCTTTTTCCTCCGCCTCCACTCTTTTTTTTTTCTTTTTTTTTTACCTCCTCATTCTTCTAGAGGTGCTTGTTGGAATATCAAACCTCCATGTATGACAATTTGTACCTGCATGGATTTGAAGACTCGGAGGCGGTGAGTGTGTGGTTGACTGTGTGAATCTGCTTTTGTGCTCTTTTGCTTTGTATTTATTGAAGTAGCTAACGGCACACGCACACCAGACACACATATATACACACACACATACATAAGAGGCCTTTGATGGGTAAGCCAACGGTACAGCGTAGCGGGATCCAGGGCTATGACTGGAAGGGGGTTGGGTGGGTTTGTAAAGGGGGGGGGTGGGTGTACATTAGGTGGATGGCTTCTGATGTGTGACATTCACACGATTCTGAATCAGTTTTGCCTTTTATTTGCATGTGTGTTGTATATGTGGCTGCAATCTGCCTGTAAGGCTGAAAGAATAGCCGTCAGGAACCCACCAGAGCCAGGAGGAGCCATTTAGTCTTCGATGCACTCTGCACCTCACAGAGATGAACCAAGATTTGATTCACAAAGGAAATTTAAAGATGAAAATAACCAAGATCTCCCCTTAAGGCCGTCACTAAAATGCCAAAGCATGTGTCACATTTTGTAGCCTTTATCACTTTCTTGAAAATACCCAGCTGAGTATTCCTCATCCGGCCCTGCGACTGCGTGGTGTACAGACTCTGACGAGGCTCGGAGGAACATGCAACGTGATGTCATTAAGTGAATTCTGATGTTGATGAGTCACATGCTGAAGCTACTCCATTGGATAATACTTCATGCTACAGATGCCACAATGCACCCTCAAATCTTTTACACAGATTTATTTATGACATGATGACTTTTAAATGTTCAAAGTATGGTAAAATACATTAATTTGATTAACTGCATTTACACACAATAGATGCGAACATAGTTTGTGTATTAGGTGTCCAGAAAGACTGCTTACATGAGATAGTGAAAATGAGGTAGCAGAAACCTCCCACTCATAATGCAACTTATTTGCATCTTTCTAGGCCCTCCCGATCTGGTGTTTGCATGTATCTTAAAAGAATAATATATTTCAGGCTTTATTTTCTCATTTTGAAGTCTTAAAGCTCAAGCTGAGATCACCTCAATCGCACTTAAACTGAACAGATGTGTGAGATCTGCAAGACTAACAATTTTAACAGAAGTGAAAAATCTTGAACAGCAAGCAGAATCTTGGAAATCCTGCATATGCCCAGCAAGTCACCGAGATGGGATGCACAGTCCAGATGAGCAGTGTGCTGAAGTCAGGCTTTGCTGGCGCTTGCTTGCTGTAAAAGAAATGGAAAAGTGCTTAGCTGTGATGACTAACTTGATTGATCATCTCGTAACTAATGGCCCTTCTTAATTGAATCATCATTAGTGGCTGATTGTTTAGATTAAAACAGCAGAGGGAAGCACTTGATCCAAGCATGTCCCAGCAAAAAAACAAAAAAAAAAACAAGAAAAACAAAACAGTGTTGAATTAAAGGAATTTAAAGCAAAGCAACTCAAGCCCACTAGTCATGATCGTATGGAATGATTGCTTTAAATAACTCAAAGAAGACTAAATGTGCCTTCCTCTTTCTGGGAGCAGCCACTGTACTCATCACTATCCAGAATATTTAATGAATAAGCGTCTGATCACACAAAATGCTGACAGCAGAGGGCTGAAAATTCCTTTTTGTCTGAGATGCTCCTGGCAGTCGGCTCTTTTCTCCATCACTTACTCACCTGTTCTGCATTCAGAATGCCAAGCCACCACTCTGGACTTGGCAGTCTGGAAATAGATGTAAATCCCAAAACATCAGTAAATGATCCCATAAGGGTTTTTAACCTTGTTATGTCTATGTTATAGTATGCCCTTGCTTTTTTTTTTAAAGTGTTATGTAGAACCATGTGACTGTATGAACCTCTGGGCAGTTTAGGTAATTCAGCTGCATCTGTCCTCACTTTTAACAGCAACACTCAAGAGGTCTTTTTTTCTAGGGGGGATGTTTTGTCATTGTTTCAAACTTTGATGTTTATAAGGTGTTCAAGCTACTTGTCATGTCTCCAGCCTGGACTGTATCAGTAACCCACGGTGTTATTTTTGTTTTTAGGGCTCAGCTGATTCTTATACTAGCAGACCATCAGATTCAGATGTATCTCTGGAGGAGGAGCGGGAGGTGCAAGCCCAGGTCCAGAGCCAGAGCCCAAGCCAGAGCCAAGGACCGGGACAGAGCCGTCAGGAAAAGGAGCAACAGGCTGCCATTCAACTGGAAAGAGCCAAGGTAATAAACCTGTGGCACAGCCTGATTAAAACCAACCACATATACCTTTAAATAACTTATATATTAAGTTAATAGTTTTTAAATAAAAGAACATTAAAATAGAGTTTTATATTGGTATTGTATATAACATGTGTTACTCACTAAGCTTCTGCCCTCCAGACTAAACCGGTGGCTTTTGCTGTAAGGACCAATGTCAGTTACTGTGGTGCACTGGATGAGGATGTTCCAGTTCCAGCCACAGCCATCTCCTTTGATGCCAAGGACTTTCTCCATATAAAGGAGGTACATGTGTACATAAACATTAAATATGATCGTATGTACACAACATTTAGTTTGGTTTTGGATCATGAATTTAAATTTGGAGATCTCAGTTTGTTTTTTTGTTTTTTTTATTATTATTTTTTATGTTCAGAAATTCAACAATGACTGGTGGATCGGTCGGTTAGTGAAAGAGGGATGCGAGATCGGTTTTATTCCCAGTCCTCTGAAGCTCGAGAACATCCGGCTCCAACAGGAGCAAAAGAGAGGACGAGTCCAAGGGTAAGTGTCAGAAAAACTCTCGTCTCACTGTTTGTTTCACACACTGATCATAGAAAGTCCCATAACAGACACTTCGATTTCCTTTCCTTAAATTTATTTTTGGCAGCTTTTTTGGAAAAAAAAAAAAAAAAATCAGAAAATCAACAAAGCCAAGAACCTTTGCTCAAAACTGTAGGCGGTGTGTTGAATGCTATGATCCAGAAAATAGTCATGTTTACCAAAACTCATCATTTAATGAGGCCATTAATAATTTTAGTGGGGGGTTTATTTTGACTTATTTTGTTAATTATAAATAGTAGAATAAAAATAGCTGAGATTAATATTAAAAAAGTGTTGTAGATAAAATTGTGGCTTTTTTTTAAAATTATAATTTCAGTTATATTTTCAAGCAAAATGATGATTTAAACCTGTTGGTTTTCTTTGTTTGATAGAAAGCAAAATATTTTGGATTGGTTATGGTTTTTCATCAAATTAAACAAAAAAATTTGGAGATAATTTCACATTTTTATAACTTTTTTTCTTTGGGTGTGTATGTGTGTTTGGTCTTAACTCTAAAATTAATGAATTTGAGACCTAGGTTTTATTGATATAGGGTTTTGTTAAAGTAAATGACGGACTTAGGAAATAGATAACAACTTTAGCACAAAGACAAAATGTGTCAGCCTAAAGTGTTAACTTTCAACAAATCCAATAACATAGATGCTGTCCGATAACTCCTCTTTTAAACTGTTTATAATGCCTTTAACTATGACGTGTAGCTCAATAATTTCTTTCAAAGCCTGCTTTGACCCAGGTCTGCCAATGACTCATACCTCTTTACCTTGTTCCTTCTACTCACACTGACTGTACCAAACGCTTTCAGAGCTGTAATTAGCACACCTATCGCCCTGACTAGTTTTCTTGTGTGTATAATGAGTCTTGAATGTTCTGTCATCTAGAGTTTGTGCTATTAACTTTCTTGCACCTCCTCAAGCCTTGCTGTGGAGGTTAATACTAATGTTACTAGACTGCAGTGCTTCAGTGCTCCTCTCACTATGGTGGCTTTTAGTCACCAAGCCTCGCAGATGAGGAGAGACACAACAACCCCATTAACCGCGAGTACTCTTAGACATATTTCGTGTAATTTCTTTAAGTAGTCTTCGGGAATAGTTCTTCAGGCATTTCAAAGCTCTTCTTTGGATGTTTTTTGCCTTTTTGTTCTGTTTTCTGTCAAGATGATCCAACTCTGCTTCCGTAATGTTGAGGTCTGTTCTCTGGGAAGGAGGCATCACTTCATCAAAGCTGTTCCTGCTGATTTTCAGTCCAGTTCTTGAGTCATTTGGCATACCTCAGCCTTTTTCTCCCCGTTTCCCTTCATTGAGAATGGCTTCTGGACAGCCATCAAGTCATAGGGGCCATTTCAGATGAGGTTTCAGCAATCAAGCCTGCCCTGTGTCAGCTGCTTTATATTTTCTAAGGACATCGCTTTCTGATACCATTCACTCATTCATTCAGCCTGACTCCTCATCTTTTGTCCTCCACTTTCAGGTTTCCTCTGTATTTGAGGACAAAGTTACTGACTGAGGTTCTGTCATTGACGTCAGTACCGTCCCTTTTTTCTTGTCCTTAATTCAGTTGATCTATTCAGTTTTGAGTTAACTTACATTAAACTAACTTTAAATGATCACAATGAAAATATCTAGTTTTCTCTGTTTCTCGTATCTGGATTAACTGACTTGGTGTGTGCTGCTCAGTGCAGGCATCAGCCGCAAATGCACACACACTATGCAGGATAACATTTATTCAAAGCCTAATAATCTTGAATCTTTTACCAACTCCAAGCAAACTCCAGGAACTTAAATTGTGAAAATGTGTGACTGAATTCTGAAAATTAGAGCATCTGTTATCGTGTCATATTGAGATTGTGTAGATATATATATGACATGCAATGTAAATGTGGTTTAAATCTAATTTAAAATAGTCTTTATCAAATATATGCTCTATATATTTTGGTTTCTGATCTATTTTTAATATGATTAATTTACATTTTCATCACTGTCTACTGCCATTTTATTCCTGCCAGGTTTATGCTTATTAAATCTATTTAGATATAAGTATATAAGTAAGTATATATTAAATGATAATTGAGTGTATGATATGATTAGTAAGATGTACAACTGTTTCTGCCTCCAGCTGATTGAAGTGAAAACTGTGCTCATTATTTACCCTACCTATGAGTCAGTGTATCATAGCTCTAATAAACTATAGCATAGTTGATTTAAGCTCCAGGTTTTTTCATAATCTTTCTATTTTATCTGTATTCTGACATTTTCTTGGTAAATGTAATTAGATTGTGTTCTGGGACTAGAAAAATGCTGCTTTGTGATAGTAAAACCCTTGCAAGCTAAAAAGTAAAAAGAATAAAAGGGTATTGTTAAATATTGCCAACTTTGATCTGCTCTGAACAAATTTTTAGGGTTCAAGAATGATTTTTTTTTTCTGCATTAATGCCACTTTGTTTCTGTCTGTTCTTCTGTATATCCCCTCTTGTCTTTTCCAGTAAGTCTGGAGGGAACTCCTCTTCCAGTGTAGAGGATGAGGTTTCTGCCTCTATCCGACCACTCATATCCTCAGCAGGTGAGGACTTTGGAGAGGGGGAGAGGGCTGTTAGCAGCCAGCCTGCCAGCTTAGAGCCAAACTTCCTGAACAGCAGCAGCATAGATAGTAAAAGACTCTAAAGCCTTCCCATGTCTCCACATAGAGTATAAGTTCACTGCATAGAATTGCTGGTACATTATCCCATGATCCTCCTCTTCCTCCAGTTGAGGACTGCAGGCGCTCTGAAACTGGGGCTAACCAAAGTGTGAACCCAACGACAAGGCTATGAGCCCCCCCACTGAACTGCACTCATGTGATATTGTGAATATGACCTTAGGACGATAGAATTATTATTATTTTTTATCCTTGTTAGGTTTCATTTGTTATTAAAAATGATAAAAATTAAAATAAATCAAGCATGTTCAAGTGTTTTTGAGATATTGTGGTAGCTGCAGCTACTGATGACACTGTTACTGTGTTCTCTCCCCTCCTACAGGAAAGCAGAAACAGAAAGTGGTAAGTTGGTTAAAGTAAAACCCACTAATTCACCATCCATTCGACTCTTGTTGGTACCATCATAAAATAACAAGAACTAGCAGCAATGTCAGGAAGTTACAGCCTCATGCTGTAAAATACTTCAGCCTGACTGAAGCATACTGAGAAAAAAACATCATTACACAGAGATACCAAAGTACATTCAGATATCATTTTCTTAGATTAGTTGTTTTGGGGAGTTAAATTGTAGTTAAGAGTTAAAAGAAAAGATGGGCCACTAGCTTTGTGCCTATGCTAATATGTAGATATAATTAGCTAATGTTACAGTGGGGTTTTAAAAAAGAAAATGGGGTTTAAAGCTCAAATAATTAAACTTAAGGTGGAGGAAGTGTGTTCACAAACAATTTCATTAAACATCTGAAATAAAATCTGAAAAAAAAAAACAGTCAAATAAAAGAAAAACAAAGCTTAATGTTCAGTAGTCTTACAAATAATCAACATAGTCATAATCGATAATTATTTACCAAAGCTGATTATTTAATGTTATAATTTAAATGCCATGCATTTATTTACAGATTATAGGGGGGAAAAGTGGAAATAAAAAACAATTAATTCTTGAAGGGAAATTATAATATTGTTGTATTGTTGTTTGTTTCTTTTTTTTTTAGGAATATAAATATTTATTAGTGAAATTGATTTATTTAAGCTCTTGTTCCAGAGGTTGATGGTTATTGGCAAGAATGACTTCCTGTACCCTTCTGTCTGAAGAAGCCTCTGACTGAACACACTCTGTTTTATTTATTATTTATTTTCTTTTCTCTGTTATGTATTACTATACATAACATCAAACTGAGCAGTTCCAAAATTTTATTTTTAATTGTTTATGTGATACAATGGGAACTTGTCTAAAAACTTGTCAAAGAAAATAAATCCATCTGAAATTCTTTTGATCATCTACATGAAGAACTACGACTTTGTACCTCAGGAACAGTTACTAAAAACTAAACTAACAGCCTTTCTCGGAGCTTCCAGATGCATCTTTTCGGTATCCTCTTTAAGTGGAATTTGTTGATGTGTAATTTAGATAACAAATTATGTTGACTGAACTGCCTGTGAGCCAAATATCGCCATGGTAACTAGAAAAAAACTCACTTCACGCAGACTTTTAAAGTTAAATATAGCAAAATATTCCATATAGGTCATTTGAAATTACAAGTAAAAACTAGAGATGTACAAGGAAGTGCTTCAAATTTCCTAATTTATCAACTAATAAAAAAACTGATATTAAGTATAATTTTTTGAATAAAGGAAAATTCGAGTACATGATTACCAATATATTTCTAGGAATGTAATTATCTTTTGTTTGTCATCTCTAAGTGGACTGGTTTACATCACTACATTATATCTGGTGTTTCCACTTCAGTCAGTTACTGTTGCAGCTTTTTATTAATGGACTATTCTGCAATTTGTACAGCAGAAAACTATATCCATCTATCTATCTTGCAAATGATAAAACTTATCATTTGCTACACACCTCGACATGGCAAAATGCTTCTCATTTAATACATGATTGTGAGTCGGTGTCAGGTGACTGTAGTCCATCACAGCTGCCAGTTCTGTTTAGTGTTCTGTAAAGTTTTGTTTTGGGTCTGTGATGAGTCTGCTGCTTTGTGTTAACAGACGGAGCACATCCCTCCATATGATGTGGTTCCCTCCATGAGGCCCGTGGTGCTGGTGGGACCCTCGCTCAAGGGTTACGAGGTGAGGATGGTGTACATATGGTTAAATCAAGATGGTTTATATCTGTCTAAACAATGTTTAAAGGACACAGCTGCAGAAAGCAGATCAACCTTGACGCTCTTGTGTCTCCAAATACAGCTCGCTGTTAGTGCGATTAATTTTGAGTGTGTAATTTCCCACAAAACATCACGGTTTCAGGCAGACTAACGAGGAGACTGAAAGGTCAGATGAAAATATGTTGAGTAGTTGGCAGAGTTTGCCTTTCCTGTGATGAGCATCCTTCTATTAACAACCTTACTGCCTCCGCTATTCTCCATAGATATTCTGCACACAAAGACTGCACAGAATACCCGAGTTGTTTTGCCATGCACAGATTCTGTAGTATATAGACAATTTTTATTATTTGAGCCGCTTTCTGCTGTTGGACACTTTAACGAGAGCTAAAGGAACAATCCAAACAATAAATATAAATCAAAACATGATGTGTCAAAGCCTTGAAAATTCTTCTACTATTAACAACTAGATAGAAACTGCTTAGAAATTATAACAAATATAAACTGTAAGTTTTTAATTAGCTAGAAAATTCTCAGAGATTTGTGTGTGCTACCAAAAAAAAAAAAAAAAAAAAAAAAAACTACCAGGATGTTGCTATTGTTACTTTACAGATTAACATGAATACAAGCTTTTCTTTGTGACTAGTGACAAAAAAATTGCCGCAAACATTTTGTCTTTTTCACGTAGGTAACAGACATGATGCAGAAAGCACTATTTGACTTCCTCAAGCACAGATTTGACGGCAGGTAAGAAAAAGAGACTCGTCGAGTGGATAAATGAAGCTGGAGAAAATCTCCATCTCCTTACTAGTTTTCAGCATAAGCCTGAATAATATCCAGAAACATTTATTCTCCCACTGTTTGAACAAAAACAAGCCTTAGACTTAATGAAATAATTTTTTGAGCCACATTGGGATCAAAAGCGGATCATTGTTCGCCACGTCTGGTAAAAACCTTTATGTAAATCCACTCAACTTCTTAACTAATCTTTCTAACCAACAAAGCTCATAGCCTTGGTGGAGGTCATCGATGTTGAATGTTTTTTTTGTCCAAAGAGCTTCTTAGAGCAAACATTTGAGCAATTTTGTTTTCTTGTTCAGCAATATGCCTCTTTTTTCAGGATAACTATAACACGAGTCACAGCAGATATATCATTGGCCAAGAGGTCGGTCCTCAACAACCCCAGTAAGCGGGCTATTATTGAAAGATCCAACACTCGCTCCAGCTTAGGTGAGAAAACTGCACAGTTACCACCAAAACTTAGAGGTTTTGTATGTGCTAGAGCTGATTTTCTAATGTATATTAATGCTTAAAGGTGCTGCTCTTTATTGCAATTATATTTTGTGACCACAGCTGAGGTGCAAAGTGAGATTGAAAGGATCTTTGAGCTAGCTCGCTCCCTTCAGCTGGTGGTACTGGACGCCGACACCATCAACCACCCAGCCCAGCTCCTCAAGACCTCGCTGGCCCCCATCATTGTCCATGTTAAAGTCTCCTCGCCAAAGGTACTACATGTTTGGAGAGAATTTCTCTGCAGCAGGATGAGTTTAAACTCTGTTTTATGAGTGTCATGGACAAAACCTGAATAAAGCTCCATGTAATATGATTTCCACAGCTAAAATCCAAAAGAAACGGCAACAGCACCTAAATATTTTGAAAGGTAACCGGTTGATATTTTGCCCCCAAGATTCAAGCAGCACATCACAACTCCAAAGCTAGCATGAAGTGCTGGACTTTAAAGTCTTTAAACATACAAGGATTTATGATTTAGCATCTGAAATCAAGTTTGGCTTCAAATCTGCACCGATTAGCCTGCACACTATCACGTTTGCATGAAAAAGTACATCTGTTGCACAGAGAGTGGATGAATGTTTGCACAATATTTCACAGTTTTGCCTTCTTCAACTGAAACAGCTCATTTCTTTAGAATGGTCACATGCTAGTCAGGTGACGCTTGAACACATTTTTACACTATAGCATGCAAAACAGCTGTTTAGATAAAACAGGAAGGAGGAATGATTGAATTTTATTTCTATTTGCAGGCAATAAAGTTTGTTTAAACTCCTAAATACCCACAACAAATGTTCAGACAGGAGTGAAACTCTTACTGGTTTGACCAGTGAGACCAGACTGCAACACAACAGCATTTAGTTGTTTGTTTTGATGTGAAAATGTCTCTATTCTACAAAAACATGTGTGGCTATTATGATGGACATAATTTATTCTGACAGACGTTTGACAATGTTGTAAGATCTCTGCAGGAAAACTTATTTATCCGCTATGAACCACAGTGTCTGTGTTTGTGTTCAAAGGTTGTGTGTTGTCTCTCTCTGCCATCCAGGTTCTGCAGAGGTTAGTCAAGTCTAGAGGAAAGTCCCAGAGCAAACACCTGAATGTTCAACTTGTGGCAGCGGACAAATTAGCCCAGTGTCCACCAGTAAGTGGCGAAATCATGGGCAAATTTTTTATTCTTTTTTTTTTTTTATGTCCAGAAATGTATCAACAAATAGATTTTTGCACTCAGAAAAATTGAAAGCCAACGATGTTTTTGCCTCATGCCTTCATGTCGAAAAGGACTTCATTTCTGTCCTTGTTGTTATCTGCTGCTAACAGGAAATGTTTGACATCATCTTGGATGAGAACCAGCTGGAAGATGCGTGTGAGCACCTCGCTGAATACCTCGAGGCCTACTGGAAAGCAACCCATACCTCGATGGCGACGCCTCTAAATCCTCTGCTGGGACGTAATCTGGGCCCCACCACGCTCACCCCATACCCCACCAGCATCTCTGGTCTGCAGGTATATATATATCCACTTATCCCAGGCTACTTTATGGGAAAGGATTTTGGTTTTGATGTCTACTCCGCTTGTGCTGCTGTTCCTCACCCACATCCTCTGTGTTCTGTAGCAGAGCCAAAGAATGCGACAGAGCAACCACACAGGAGACCATTCAACCCCTAACGAGCGACGCAACCTGATGACAACAGATGAAAATTACCACAACGATCGAGCACATAAGGGACGCAACCGCATGTCTTCAGGCTCGCAGCATAGCCGGGAACAGCAGGACCCCTATCAGGACTACCAGGACCCCTATCAGGATGCATACAAGCCACATCGTAATCGTAGTTCACCGGGCAGCTACAGCCATGACTCCCGGCACCGGCTCTGAGCCCTCTCCAGTCCCCACCAGGGCCTAATGACCCAGATTCCACTGAAAATAAACGCTGCATCAGAGCCAAGATGGTCCCAAATTGTATCTTTTTTTTCTTTTATTTTTTAGTCTACCTGGCTATTTTTCTCTTTGAAGTCAAACAGAATAATCTTCAGGTATTTCGTTTTAAGCGAGCTGTCAGGGCAACTCCTGACAGCATGAGGAGTCAGGAGATTCAGGATGCCAACATTAACTAATACTGTAAAATTAATTACTTTAAAGTATGTTTCTGGGACCTTCTGGGATTGTACTAACACAATACTCAGCAGATGTGCAGCACAAATTGTGCTTGTTGCCTCTGTCAACAAGCTAATTATGGAAAATGGTCAGTTGGTGATGATGTACAAGCTTCTGTGTGCCTGGAGCATCGCACCAGGTCAGAGGGAAGTCTGCTGTACACAGACTGCTGAAGGCTGCTGCCCCTACCCTGGGCCGTGTATAAATCCTCTCACCATTTAGCTTATTGCATGCTGATAGATGACCAAGCTCCGCATCCACTTAAGTGATATTTTGTACTTAGCATACTGGAGTGTCTGTGATGAGGTGTAGGCAAAGAGGTCCAATTTTTTTCTAAATCACCCAGTTGTGGATCAGCAGTTCATGGTAGGGTTTTTGGGTTGGTTTTCAGATAGTTTTGAAAACTGGTGCTTCACATTGCCAAACTATTTTGCTGTTTTGAAAGTCACTTTGAGCAAGGCCAGCTTTTCTGTAGCATAGCTTTAGCATCTCATTCGAGTGAAGAGCCTCATGTTCATAGGTGCTGGAATCAGATCTGAGCTACACTGTTTGGGAAGGCAATACTGCTTGTGAGTCTGTCGATAGCAAAATATTACTTGAGATGCATTTGATGTTTCTGATTTGAGGGCTGGTTTAAAACCAGCCAGTCAGAGTGGGATGTTCTGATATTTTTGCCACATCTACAGTAAAATAACCAGATTGGGAGCTGTTGTTTTGTTTTGCTTGTATGTTTGATAGATGTAAAAGAGCATCTCCAAGTTGTTTTGTATTTATTTGCATTGAAATCAAAGTCATGTAGATGTTTCTCAAAGATACAGATGTTGATTGCCAGGAATATCATGCCTTTGGTTAACCATTGTCGAAATTTATGAGGTGGTTTTAGAGGATTAAAATGGTAAGAATGCGACGTGACAGGATCGGTTGCATCACGTTCATCTGTGTAGCTGGCATGTTGTCCTGACTGCAGAGCATGCTCCCTCCAAACATAAAGTAGAACCCCGCTGTACTCAACTTGATGTTTGTAGAAATGTGGGGCACCTCTTAAAATAATAAAAAAAGCAAAACAACATAAAAAATAAACATTTTTAAAAAAGAAAACGATAGAAAATAATATCTCGAACTGCAGATGAATGATATTTCCCGACCTCAGAGGTTTCAGGTGTTGTATTAGAAATCAGTATATGTTTGATCAGATGACACTGCATGATGTAGAAGTTGAGCCACCTTAATTATCAGTTTCTATGAGTTCATGGTTATGTTGTATAGTAAGTGCACTAAAACATTGTATACAGCCCGAGTTTACCGAACCTTGTGGTGCTTTGTATGAAAATAGGAAGCTGCTGCAGTTGCTGATGATGTTGAAAGTCTTTTTTTATAATTTACTGTACATATCTTATTGTTTTAAGATCATTTGTCATCCAGTTATTATGACGTAATCGTTGAATTTCTTCAAAGGATTTGTCTATTTTCTAAATCAGACACGTTTTGCTGAGTTTATCTTTAATTAGTCGTCTGTCTGTTTGCCACAGAAACATTTTGTTGCAAATCACCTGAAAGGGTGACGGACAAACCTGAGGCCTCACGACAACAGGCAAGATGAGGCTAATCTTTATTGGCAATACAAATAACTGAAGAGGACCAAATACTGAGAGTTTGAAATCGGTTCAGATTTAAATTGATTGTATAGTTACTATTAACCCAGCTAACACGTATTTATTTAGTAAGAATTTAAAAATGTGATGATGAAAGTGCACTTTAAGTGGTTTCAATCTCTAGAAATCACTTAAAAAGTCACTCAAACCAGTAACTGGCTAAGTTTTGTCCCCCTTCTCACGGCAGACGAGCTGCAAATTAAATGTGTTTTCAAGGGAAATAAGTGATGACACATGTACTGTATGAAACTGTCTTTTAGCATGCTAAGACTAATTAAAAAGGTAAAATCTTTTTTATCAGATCTATACAAAGTGTTTTCAAGACTAATACAGTTTAAATAATCAGAAACTTCTTCAAACAAGAAGGAAAGATAACTTGTAGCTGCTGCTTTCAGGGAGCTGTAAAAAAAAAAGCCGACTAGACAACATAACAACATCAGTTTGTTTATCAGCTGTGCAAAGGCTGAAAATGAAAAATAACCTAAATCTGACCTGAGAAGCACCCTCCCTTAGAAGATGTAAGCTAACAAGTCAGGAAATTTCAACTTCTAATGTCATATGGAACGTAAATTCATTGAATAAAGCATGTAAAAACAGTTCAAATGAGCTCAGTTCACCATGACATTATTGTTGTAGAGTTAAGAAAAAATAAGTCATTCAGGGACTAAGTTATCCTTTAAACTGAATTAATTACCAAAAAAGAATAATTACACTAATTAATGACAACATTTTTACCAAAAATCCATATTTTATTTGAGTGTTTGTACCTTTAAAATGCTCATAGAATACTGATTTCCCAAATTTAGGCTTTTAATATTGATAAAATCTACTTAAGATGGTCTGGAGTAGCTTTGTTAAAAAAAGGGGTTATCTTTTAATATCTCTCTAGTTAAAAAAAAAAAAAAAAAGAGGTGCTTTAATCTTCACAAAGTTGACATAATTATGTCCTATATAAGAGATATTTGACTGTCTCAGAATTTTTCAGCCTGACACAGTTTGAAGTCCTGCTAATGTGCCAGCCCAAGTTAGATAAACTTTCATAAGAGGTTTAGGTGGCTGAATGCCCCACTCCTCCTTCTTATCCTTCCCTTACCTCCTCAAGCTTGACCTGACAAAATGCTTGAATTTTCCCTGATTTTAAGCAGCAATCAATGCAAATATTTACAAGTCCAAAATGATATGTAACGGATCACTTTTATAGATCTGGAAAAAACTATTTTGGAACGCATGTATAGCACAAAAAGTAATTTTAGGGCAAATTTTCCTACAATGTGAAGCTGGTGTGAGGGCATAGATTACTTACAGAATGAGTTGATTACTTTCCCCTTTTTTCCTTTTTATGTATTTGTTGTACACTGTTGGAAACTCCGAATGAAAACAATGATACTGTTGATAGCAGCTGTCTCATCGTGCCCCCATAGCATCCAAATTCCATTGGTTGGTCAGACAGGGAGCCATTTACCAATCGAAAATCACACCAACCAATGTTGAGCCAGGCTGCTTGAGACAATCAGAAGGGATTTCCAGGCCAGCCCCCCCATCATATTTGCTGATGTTCACTAATAGAATGGACCAGAGCAAAATAACATCCCAACAAAAAACAAACTATCAGTCCAAGCTTTGCTTTACTTCATTTGCTTTGCTTTTATCTGTGGCCATACTTTGTCTAAGAAAAAGAATTTTTACTGATTAAATCTTGAGGTAATCACAAATTACTGAACACATAGGGAGAATTTTCTTTGGTAAAATGTAAATTAAGAAAAAAATGATGATATATATAAAAAAAAAAAAAAGAGCAAACATTTATTCCAGTAGAAAAGTAATAGATGAATATTTGCTGGCGATTATTTTTATAACAAATAAATGTACATAATGTCTCTGAGAGATGCTATTTGCTGTGTACATGTGCTGAGATGTAACCAAGACCCACGTGGGACATTTGGGACAACGTTAAGGTTCAGAAAACAAAGTTTCAGTAACGTGCAATACAAAAAACGGCATGCTGTTTTAAAATGAGGAACTTCATGTACTGTACTATGCAACCGCAAACTGTGTACATCGCTTCATGCTATGGCTTCTCCAACCACCCTTTTCCAAGCAGCTTCATCTGAACTTTCTGAGGGATTTTTGTGTTGATCTTTCTTTTTTGTGGAAGATGAATACTTACGCGGCTAATGCGGTATTGCATGCAAAATTTAGCATTTTAATTTATTAAAAAAAAAAAAAAAAATGGACTGAAAGGAGAAAAAATACATGGAATTGGAGGTGATTGTGTTTCAGGCAAAGCTACAAGTGACTTCAAATGTTTCTATTCCAAATAAACAAGTCGTTCTAAAGTTGTATGCGTTGTTTTGTTTTCCTGTGATATAACCAGCATGGTTCCAGCACAGGGTGGAGCAGGGGGTCCATGGCATTTTAGTATATGCATGAAGAGGGTCCCAGAGGAAAAAGGGCTGGGAACCACTGCAGTAGAGCAGCTTTGGGATGTGGTGGAACGGGAGATTCTCATCATGGATGCAGCCGACAAACCTGCAGCAACTGTG
>JBAFTB010000027.1:10563050-10576938 GCA_037177355.1 Melanotaenia trifasciata | reverse complement strand
CAAACCTGCAGCAACTGTGTGATGCTGTCATGTCAATATGGAGCAAAACCTCTGAGGAAGGTTTCCAACACCTTGTTAAATATATACCGTTGAGAATTAAGGGAGTTTCGAAGGCGAAAATGGGCCCAGCCTGGTAACAGCAAGGTGTACCTATTAAAGTAGCAGATGACATATGATGCCTAAACAAAGCATTTTCTACAGAAATTAGGTGAGTAACAGTATACCTACCTACTTTGCATTCTTAGGTAGTGAATGACCAGACTCCTTTTGTTTTTGCCAGTAAAATATTGCCTGAAATTAATACCATTAGAAGTAAGCTGAATTAACTTATAGCTACCTACTTACAGATGCATATTCAGAGGTTTGTCTCGACAGACTGAGCAGCAGTGCCCTCTGCAGCTCAAACAGAGAAGTATAAAAGCTCACAAATACAGAGATATCTATGGTACTGAGGGTATGAAACGGTTTATTAACTTTTGATGAGCACAAGTATTAGATTATGATATTTCAATTTATTTATACAAAGACAGTTTAGTTCGATTATCATGGCAGAGCAAAAAGTAAAATTAAATTCAACCGATTCCGGTCCACCAATATTTAAAAATGCATGAAAAGTGTGTAAAGTCTGGAAAAGCAGCCCTAGGTGTTGGTTGGACTTACTGGCATCAGTTCCTTGTGGGTGTATGGAACATTAATTAGACTAAATAAAATGAGCTTATTGTAACTTTTGAAGGCCAATCACAACAAAGAGAAAACACTTATGAAATAACACCAAAGCATGTCTGATTGAGTAGCACAGGCTGTCAAGATGCTGCTTTGTAATCTGGAGGAAAAGGGGTTGAAACTTAAGACTATATTCAAGTCCAGAACCCAAAATGAAGACATAAAAAGGGCTACTATTCCCACTGTGGTAGGCACGGCAAAGGGGTTACGAGCCATAAAATTTGTAGTGATCTGCAGGCAAAAGAAAAGAGTAAAATAGTTTATTGTATCAGTAAAGATCAACAGAAGGCACACATACAGTATCTGAGGGTAGAAGTCACACCAGTGTCAGTATCAACCAAGTGATCATATAGTAAAATATAACATTACATCCATCTTCTATCTGCAGGACTCGGGAGCGTCATGCATCCTTGGGGAATCGATGCAACACATTAACAAGCACACAGCCTTTAGCAAAAATATATCCATATATAATTATACACTTTCTCTACACACTGAAGCAAACCAGCTATACAAAACACAGAAAACTGGATCGGAACATTAACTGATGAACCATTTGGAAGATAGTCCATGCTTGCTGTTAGCATCTGAGTGGCAGTATTGCAGAATAAAAAATAGAAGCAGTACCTTTGTCATAAACTGTTATAGGAAAAAAGTACAAGTCCATATAATGCCAAAAATATTAGCTTTATAACCAAGAAAAAAAAAAAAAAGAGTTCACAAAAGACATTTCATCATAGATATTTTAGGAATATAAGGTCTGGAAAACACAAGGGGAGTCCCTTTGAAGCAGTCCAAGTTTTACTCCAAAAACGACCATAAGTAAATTAGTAAAAGGAGTGTCATGGCTTTGAGATACTTTTTGGTTACAAAACAGATCCCAGAGTTGACAAATGGGAGGACTACAGCAACACCATGCTACAAAATACTGGAAAGACCACAAAGACCAGTTTAACTGTCCAAAGAAAGCTGAACATTTCCCAGCTGAAGCTCAACAGCTCAAGACATATGCTGGCCCTAATCAATATAAATGAATATTATTGCAATTTTAAAAGAAGAAGCCGAATTCATTTGATAGAAATTGAGTAAAGCCAAATATTTTTGTAGTTTTTTTTTTCTTTTTTTAATACCTGCACACAGGTATTTTATCATTTTATTACTTTTAATACATTATGAAACATCTCATAATTAGAAGTGTTTAATATTTTTGTACAGCTACATTTAAAAACTAGTAATATACTGAATAGTGTTCTCTATAGAAGAGTAATGTTTCCCAAATACTGACTAGATTTTCTTTGCTGTTTGCACAAGTTTACATGAAATCTTACAGCTTTTTCTTCTAAAACTGCAACTTTTTCATGAATATTTAAAGTTGATCTTTGACACCTGTTTGTCGGACCATCAACCCATCGTAGGGTTTGGACTAAGAATTGCATTTTCTCAGACGGAGAAAGTTTAACAGTCTTAGAGAGTCGCTGATTTTTAGCCTCTGGCTGAAACAAAATTCTTCTGTTTTGAGACAGATGATGCATCTCGGTTATTTTTCTTCCAGCTGCCAGGCTGCGGGGTCTAGTATGGGTAGCCGTCAGGGAAAGCCAATCCCTGGATGCACTGCTCAGCTCCTTCAACCAGATATGGCCCCTCCTCTTCATAGCTGGGCAGGGGGAGGCCTTCCTCCTCGCTGGGGAAGTGGATGGCCTCCAGATCGGCCTTCAGACTCGGCCTCTGGTTCTCTGGGAATGCCATGGAGAAAAGTGCGTCGGGGTTGCAGACAAATTTGTAGACATACCTTTCCCCAGCCACCTACGGGAGGAAATCAGAGGTGATACAAATCCCAGCAATACTTTAAAAATCTGAAACTCTGCTTTACCTTTTGCATGATGCCCTTTTCATAGTAGTACCGCAGTGAGCGGCTCAGCTTGTCGTAGTTCATGGCTGGTCGATTCTTCTGGATCCCCCACAGCCGAGCCACCTGGACACAGCACATCTTCCATCACACATCCTGCCTGCGTGTCACATCATTTACTAAAGAATATTTCAAACTAAAAGAAAAGTTTTTGTTTGTTTTTTTTAAGTCCCACCTCTTCGGGATCGATCAGCTTGAACTCCATGTTGCGTCCTGTCCATACGATCAGGTGTCCGTTAGCTGGGTTGTCCAGCAGCGTGAGCAGGAACTGCCAGAGCTGCAAGGAGCCGCGGCGCTGGTACGGCAACCCCTCCTGCTTCACTTTACCTGCTTACAGAGCCACACCGTCACATATGGGTCTTCTTCTCATTGACTGTCACCAGGTCATATTCAGTGGACGTTGGTGGATATCAGCGTCTTACCTTCCATTCTTTCTGGTACAACACAAGTGTCATCAAAGTACAAAAGAGGGTCTCTGTCAAAAGCAAATCCTGTTGGGCAAAAATTAAAATATCAAATCATTTTACTTATTTTACTTTCATTTTCTGTTTTTCAATCTTTGTTTTAATTAATTTTAAATTTGATTACATTTTTTTTATTTTAATTCCCTTTTATTCTTTTAACAAGTTCAATTTTAATTTCATTTTCTTTTGTTTTAATTTAATTTCACAGTTTTTTATTTGATCAAATTCAATTAATTCATTGTATTTAAGTTTTATTCAATTAATTATTTAATTTATTCATTTCGCAGCAACGCTCTCTTTAGTTGCAGTAATTGAACTCACCATGACTGCGTTTTGGAAACAAAGGTGAATTCTTCCCATATGACGTCTGGCATGTTTGAACTTCTAAAACACAAACACACCAGTTATGCCTCCCTCAGAGTTTTCTTACTCTTTTTAAAACAAGTCACCTCAACTACAACTCTATTATGATTCAAAGTATAATCCACACACCTGGGTCAAAGCCAAAGTCTCTTGGCTCTTGTTTGATCATGACATGGCTGAAGGTGGAATGGGGCTGAGCCAAACTTGGACCAGCAGACCCCGGATCTGGATATCGAGGGTCCACTAACTCCTGTTTGAAACCTCGGGCAGTGTGGGGGACAAGAGGCTCCGAGAGATGGCGCTGGTACAGTGGCCGGCTGTCGCAGGCTGCGGGGTGGTACGGTGCGTTTGGGGTTTTCTCTGGAGGCAGAAATGGCAAACAGGGATCCGACAGCTGCCGCTGGAACCTGCCGTGTGGAGGGAAAAGGGATCGCTCTGAGGACTGCCTTGATTGTTTGTTTTTTTCAGTGTTAATTATTTAAGCCATAACCAGAACTCACCTTTGTTCTGTGTTGAAAGTTGCTCCGGAGCAGCCGATGGCAGGATGCGGCAGAGCAAACCGATTTTGGTCCGCCTGTGGGAGGTTGTGTCGGTGGGAGGGGCTAGGGGCTGAAGCATGGCTTGGGGAGCAGCTATTGGCCAGCTGATGAGGGGGAGGCTGTAGCTGCCTCTGTAAGGGTGGAGGCCCAGCAGGGTGGATGGAGCCACATTGTGTCGCAGGTGTGGAGGCTGGAGTTGGACCAGGCTTGTGGTCACAGGCACTGAAGAGACAAAAATAACATGATGAAGTGGTGATTTAATGGTCGCCCATGGCTGTATCAGAGCGAACATTATCATATTGCTTGGCTTAAAACATTTATCTGGTACCTGTAGCTGTAAAGGCACATGTCAGTCTGAGGCGTTCTGCAGGGAGACAGGTCTTTGGATGGACTGGATTCTCGCTTCACTTTGCAGACAGGTGGTCCAGGAAACATCACTGCAGACATAAATATTAAACACTGTTAAAAGAATTAACTTGGTACCTTATACTTGGCATGTAAACCTTTTCTTTTAAACCTGTACAGCCAGAATATTCAATTTTCCTGCAAAACTAGCAACATTTATGGATCTATGCCCCAATTAAACAACGAAATGTGTCTAATTACACAATTTTCCTCTTATTCTACTTAGTTGGTATGGTATACAAGCTAAATTTTTATTTCACAAAATATCAGCTCAACAAGCTTTAAGTTAAATGCTGCAGTTTCACGTTATACTTCCAAAATTGACAATTTAATGCACAACTTTTTCTATTTGATTTAAATCTTAAATCACACAAACACTTAATTTTTATACGTTTTTTTAAAGGTTAATTTTTATGTTTGACTGTTACAAATGCACAACATTTAGACCAATTACCCAGTATCCAGTACTAAAAAGTTGCCTTTGTTTGCTCAGGTTTGAACATATTACCAAAAACACGACAGATCAGACGCTTTCATCCAGTAACTTCCAGCTTAATGAAGTTGTGTATTCATTAAAAGCATTCTTTTAACATCGTTGCTTTCATTGGGTCCTTGTCTCTTTGCAATTGTGTAGACAAATAATAATAATAAAAAAAAAAAAACTCCTATCTGAGCTGACATGTCACCGTTCCAGGAAAGAGCAGTGCTGCAGTGACGACAACAGACCACTAATGTTTCCATCTGTGACACCTTCACCGCCAGCTTTACTGTCTGGACTCGGAGTTGTTATGCTAAGACAGCAGCCCCGATACCAGCAATAAATACGTGTTCGGCTGCAGCACTACATGTACCATTTCATGTCATAGCTTATCTGTGGAATCTATTTAAAACGTAAACGCACGGGCGATGGAATCGCTTTATAGCTCCCATTTCCTCTCCAGGTGACTTATCACTTATTTGGAAAAGCTCCGATATGTGTTGATTTCAGGGTCATGTGATGGAAGCCACTGTAAACACGGGTGTGATACTGGAGAGCAGCTTCTGACAAGTCAGCTGGGTTTATCCATGGGCTCATTATTGATCTACCAGAGTAAGCTCTTTTATATTTTGCTATTTACGGGTCATGTTTACATATGTATGTTTACATGTACTTATTCTATGTGATTGAATTATAACTCAAAAATTAGCACTTAACACGCAAAATTCAAGTTTTCAAAGTTAGAAAATAGCTTTTCTGTGAGATTAAATACTTATCTAATACTAACCATTTTGTTCACAATAACTTCTTTATAATTGTGTTTGTAGTACGGATAACTGTTATGTCTCTTCATCTTTCTTGTATTAGTATTTTTTATGTCTTTGTATTAAATTCCTTTAAACAATACATCCCTTTTTACTGTATTCACATCTCATTGGAGTAATTTAGCATCTTCAGTGAGTATTTTGACTTTTTTTTTTAAACTCTCATTTTCTATAAAGCTAGCTGGTTTTCTAAAGAAAGTGAGCCAGATTGGTCTTTTAGCTTTGCATAAATCCATTTGCAGTGTGGGTGTTGACATGAGTGACAGCTCCGATGTTTGCCAGGATGAGAGAATATTTTTATCACGATGCATTATTAAGCAGTGTGTATGATTCTACAAAATATTCCCATCTTATTTTAGCACTCTGGATGCAATCTATAAATATGGGAGAAGAAGCAGTCACTCACAGTTATTGGACTGGAAATCTGGGACAAACTGCTCATCATCAGGAACCTGAGCTGTCAGAGGGGAGAAGAAAGGATGTTGAGCCATGTCGTGTTAAATATTCAGCCTTAAATGTTTGGTGTTTTATAGCTTTTTACATGTTGGCATTTTTAACCCTGCTTGCCCATCTCACCTTCTGCTATCCAGATTTCTTGAAGCTGGCTCAGATCTTGAAAAAGCTCTGCAAGACAGTTAAATAAATTCTGATACAGAGCTTTGGTTTTGCAAACAGTAACTGTAAGTCTTCTTCCTTGTCTTTTATCATTATGTCCTTGTGCGCACTGAAATATGAAACAGCTTAAATAGCACAACGAGACATAATGAAACTTTGAGCTTTTATACTGTACCTTCTGTGTCCTGGTCCAGTTCTGTGTCCAAAAACTTCCTCCGTCTGTCGCTGTGACATCTCTCTGCCACCTCTGTATGACGTTTCTACCATAACAGGTGCAAAAAAATAAAAAACAAATAACTCAGCATGATTGTAACCAATCAATTTCTCGCCCTGTTTGTAAAGAAAACAATGAAATTTAATCAGCACATTTTAAACTCACCCTTTCAGGCACCACAAAAGGAACCTGCTGGTCATAAAACCCATCCATGCTGCAGCACTTTTTTTTTTTTTTTACCCTGGACGAAAAGGACATGGGAAAAATTAGGGAAATGTTGTGAACAATCATTCCTTCCATGGGTCTTGATTTTTCGAAACTCCATGACCTCACAGGAGGTTTTACGGTGGCTGTAACAGTCCTGATGACAATGCAAGTGTTTTGCCACCTGCAGTAGGTGATGTGACTTATGAGCGTCAGCAGGAATTGCTGTGTAGAGACGCTTGAGTGGGTGATAAACAAAAAAAGCAATAAAATGTGACGTCTTTTCTTTTGACTGCACAGTGTTGCTCTCCACCAGTGGCCAAAGACAAGAGATCAAACCACTGTTGAGTGGATTTCTAATATCAAACAATTCATTTGAAGTATGCAAGCAGAGTAAAGTTTGCATATTTGAATATTATTATTTTGTATATTAATTTTGAAGGACATTAATCAATAAGGCATTCTGTTACATCCTTAGTTTAAACTTTGTAAAGCCATATCTTTTTATCATTTTGGAGTGAACCCATGTTAGGCCAACACTAAAGTTACAGTTAAACTAGATTCTACTAAAGTGTCTTCATTTCCTTAGTAGTCTTCAGTGCCTAAGCCTCTCAGCAAGGTAATTTGAAGACTTGTGTTATTAACAATCAGGGATTTATTTACGTTTTATTTATTAACCGTAACAACGCCACTTACTTTTTAAACCAATGTGAATAACTTTTTACCTTTCAAATATGTTAACTAAAAGCCGAACATTAAATCTAGAGTTTTTAAAATGGAGTTTGGCGTGACGCGCAGTAAAGAAAAGCGCTGCTTGTGGGACCTCCTTGTTTTTCTCAATGAAGTGAAACTTGATCCTCGCAGGAGGAGGAGGGGGAAAAAAAGGGGGGGGGGGGGCTCAGCTCACCATTATGAAATATGCCACAGAGAGCAGAGAAATATTCACCAAGTTAACAGAGTTTAAAAAATAAAGCTGCTGCAAACTGAAACATCGCCTTGCAAGGTTGACAGATGCGCGGAAATGGACGCGATGTTTGATTATTAGAAAATGGCGTTCGTCTCTAAACCCCCCATCTGCTCCCCCCTTCGCAGCCAGAAGCAAACCACGACGTTGAGGTTTGCTTTTTGTTAGCCAACCAAGCGTATACTGGTCGCTTTAGTTGAAAATATAGCATAACAGTGCAGAACTTACCCTGCAAAGCAAAATTCCTTGATATGGTGAATAAAACAAGTCGACGCAGAGTTCCTCCCCTACATCCCCTGCAGCTCCTCGAATAAACGCACGGCTGTGGATTTTTGTCAATGAAAAGCTCTCCGAGAGCTGGAGCTAAACGGACAGTGTGCGGCCTTGTCATTGGCTAGAAGAAAACGTCAGTCAAAGTAAGAACCAATCGATTTCCAGACTACTCTGACGTCCGTCTCTTGTGTTTTTTATGAATGGCTGCGTTTCATTCATGGATCCAAGACTCTCTTAAAGGGCCAGAGTCACCAATCAGATAAAAAAAGAAAAAGAAAAATAATGACATAAAATTAACAATGTTATTCTAAATCTACACGAACAAATGTAAATAATGTTAAAAATAGGAATAAACAGAAATGTTTGGGCTAATTTATTACAACTTGCTCAGCTGAGTCTATTAATTTACTTTAATCTTTATGGACTATGAAGGACATTATGTATAATATAAATATTTGTCTATACATGATGACATCTTTCTTACAGCTATGCCTAGCTACATCACCTTAACATGTATTTGTGAATATGAGTTGTCATTATGACTTGTTGAAAACTGCTGCATCACTGACTGACAGGTATAAGTAAACTCTAAAAGCAGTTATGATATACATATTAAAGGATGTGTCTGTTGCAATTACCTTTATTATAACAACCACAATCATAACAATGAAAATAGTTTTTTAGATGATCATATGGGTGGTTTGCACTGTTTTACTGAATACATTTTTGAGTTGTTTTTGACCTCTTGACCAAAACTACTAAAATCTAGTTAAAAACAAATATATCTGTAAACTAAACTGGAATTTGTTTCACAATGATTACATTTCACAGAAAATTCAGAGGGATTTAAAAAAAGCATCTCCTCTATGACTGATGGGTATGCACAATGGATGTCATACAAAAACTGCAGAAATCAAGGAATTCAGTAATTAAGACTTTAATCCAAATATGCTGATAAGAAGATTAAAAGTCAGCAGCAGCTCACATACAATTCAATTCAATGTTCCTTTCTGACTAATGCAATGTCAGAGCATCATCACTTCCTATTATTAATCAAGGAATGGGAATGTTTATAAACCTTTTCCAGCAACGGCTTGAGAAGATCCTGCAAAATGCATAACCAAATAGATACAGATTTAATCATGTAATCAGCGTCCTGTTTTTTTTTATGTATATACAAAATTAAACACATTTTTTAAATGAAATTGAGCCAAACAAACGTGGTACATGCAGACTCAAGGATATCCTGAAGCACGTGTAAACATAAACCCACAGTTATTTTACTCTTTTGAAGCTGCAGGGTCTTTTACATTTGCAGAATAGTTGCATGTGCAAATTCCCCAGAATGGAAGTGAAGTGAAGAATGGAAAGTGTTCATGTTGATATTTTTATCACTGAAAATGGATAGTTTTAAAAAGTTCCCCGACTCTGTCTTGTGACTTCACATTGACTGACCTGTAGAGGTGGACTTTCTTTCTTGAGGGTTGCAGCGATTGTTTGTGCTCTTTTTCGAAATTGCTTGATCAGCGTCGGGAGATGCCAGAACGGATCTGCGAGTGATAAAAGTTCCAGTTCAAACATGAGCTTAGCTCAGCAGCTCTGTAACTGATTTGCAACACCTCATGTTTACCCTTTCACCACATGTCTTCTAATACCACATCACTGATTTTTATTCTTCCGTTTTGGCAGATCCACAAGCATGATATATAAGAACATATCCTGTAACAGGAAATTACAGTTTGCAGTCTTAGCTTCTTATCTGTGTCTGCAGTGTGCGTTTAAAGTTTATTTGCTCCTTATTATAAGTCTGCAAACTCTTTCTCTGTATATTTTTATCTAAAACAAATAAGAGGGAGAAGGTACAAAAATTGACATGAATTAGTTTGCAGGTCTGACTTTCAGTGTTCAGGAAGTGTCTTATAATCCTCATAATTAGGGCATCAGGATGCAAACTAAGTAAACATTGTGACCACATTTTCCTCTACAAATCAGCTCTGCTTTGTAACAATGACTGCTGATAAGCAAAGTACCATAAAAAGTAAAAAAAAAAAGAAAAAAAAAGGAAAAATTCAAAGTCTAAATATTTGACCTTCTTAAATAAGCAGTGATTCATTCTATCTTATATTTATTTTAAATGTATTTCTTACAATTTTTGAGCTAATTCTTCACTTTTCACTGAGTCATTTTGTCTACTTTGAAATGAAAGAATAACAGTTCAGGATTCCTGTCATATAACGCAACTCTTACACCACTGGATGGCTAAATCTACATCCTATTGGTCGGATGACTTCTGTACTCCCATGAAATCCAACACCCTATGACTCTGTGACACCAATTGGTTTGATATGTCTGCTTTTTCATTCACTCTTAGCTCAAGACATTTGATATTTTTGTACTCTAAAATGATATTTCTGATGTTCATAGGTTCAAACTATGAAGAAACTAGGTTTGATTAAAAATTAATTTACTAAAGCTGTAGAGTACAGTGTAAGCCAGTTATAAGTCTTTAAGTGTCCATTTCATGCTCATTAACAAATTTATGAATTTATTATGTGAGTCTACTAGAATAGATTTGCAAGCTTTAATAGTCAAGGCATTTTGACTTTTATACTTCAACTAAACCGTTGGTGTAGTAACCGTCATGTCAACACAAGGTATGTTTTTACCATAAGGTCAGAAGTTCAGTTACTTTCCCGCCACTTGGTGTTAGGTGTTCAACAAAATCCAATAAACATAAGAAGACTCAGCTAGCCGCTAGCCTGTAGCGAAAGTTATGAAGAAGTATTTACTGAGCCATGCCGCCCCTTGTAGACTGACGCTGCCTATTGGAGCTGACGTATCAACGCGGCCGCCATCTTGGATGGGTCTCTCATGCACCTCCACTGCATTTATTTGGTGTATGCCCAACTACAATCATCCCAACTCCACAAATTTACTCAATTTTCTCACGGTTTGGTTTGTTACAAACAGATATGTAGTTATGACACAGGTCACATTTACACATTAAAATGCGTGTTTTCATGTTGAAATAATTTTTATTATGCTTTTAACAAAGACATGGTAAAATATTAATAAATGTATAAATGTATTACACTTTAATAAACAAGTTTCATCATTTGAATTTATCTCTGTTACACACACACACACACACACACACACACACGCACACACACACACACACACACACACACACACCCACACACACACACACACACACACACACACACACACACAAACACACACACAGGGAGCTAAAACCCTTGAAAAAGAAATGTTTTGCACAACTTCTTGCTCCATACAGTCTATGGCTGGCACTCTGTAACTCCAGGGTAGTTCATTTTGCAATACAAAAGAAAAAAATAGCTATTTAAGTGCTTCAACCCTTGGATCCCTATTTTGGGCACTTTTTCTTTCTTTTATCTTTTTCTAAGATTGATCTGTTTTCCAAGACTTTCAGAAAAAGTCAAAATAGCACACGCAAGCTCAAAACTTTAAAATTGTTCCCTGTTGGTTGTACATCATAGGATGTTGATGATGGGCTCAAGTGTTTTAAGTATTAAAAAATAAATAAAAATTGTGCTATGCCTTTGCCGTGTATGGCAGTGTATGTGGATGTGGCAGGGGAAGATGCAGAAAATCTTTTAGGTGCAGTGTAAAGGCAAACTCTCTCTGCTCCATCGTGTATTCATGTCCCTGCTTTGAAAAGAGGTCCATCTGAAGATCTGGAATTCAGTTAATACAAACTAGTTAACAAGTTCAATTTATTTTGTCTGAGTGGAAGTCTTTCTTTCAACTCCTCATTTATTAGGTTCTTTTCTTTCAGATCCTCCAGATGACTCTTAACAGTCTCCTTCACTCTCCGTTCTCGGGCTTTTGCATTCAGCTCTAGCCAAAGCGTCACTGACTCTGGCCTTTAAACGAGCGGGAGAACTTGGCAAAGCATATTGGTCCTAGTAGATTGAAGAATGAAAATGTTTTCAGTGATGTTTATTAAAGCAAGTAGCAAGTAGTTTTTTTTGTTGCTGTTGTTTTTGTTTGAGTAATGTTACTGAATATGCTATTTTTTTGCTCTCTAAAATTGCTATATTCACATTGTTTTATGTAAAGCACTTTGAATTGTCCTGTACATGAAATGTACGATACAAATAAACTGCCTTATAACTTCACTAACTTCACTTGTAAACTACAGGCAAAGAGGGAGGGAAATAGTAATGGGTCAATCTGTTGGTGTTAGATCAATGTTTATTTTATTTAATCATCTTGTCTTAAATGATTATACAGGTAAACAACAAGAATGCATAATAACACAAATATATATCAGTGCATGAGATTTTCTCTTGTGCCCTGAGAGATCTGATGGGATGGTTAACTGGTCTGATTAAGTGGTTAAGCTTGTGAAATGTAATGGAAGCATTCAGTGTTAACTAGCTTTTTCAATAAAACCAAACATGTGACTGCAGGTCAACCAGCTTATGAAATGATGGAAGCTGATCCGGACTGGGCACCATCCCTGCATCTGGGACACACATCTGTTACAACCACAAACGAAGAAGACGGGATCAGCTGAGGAAAGGGACACTGCAAGCAGCAGAGATGGAGTCCACCAGGATGCAGACACTGGAGAGCTACAGACCATGAAAAGGACACCTGATGCTGGTGAAAAAAGCAGTCAGCAACTGGGTGAGGAGGAACATCTGATGCTGGAGAGGAAAGCAGTCAGCCACAGACCAGAGAGGAGACACATAAGGCTGGAGAAGAAGGTGATCAGCTGATCACAGAGGATGAGACACATGATGATGATGTATGTGTAAAGTTAGACACTTGGAAGTTTTAATTAAAAATGTGCAAGTCTTTTATGTTTTTATACATGACTTAAACATAAATAATTAAGTATGTCAATGGCATTTATGTTGTCTTCTTCTCTTAAGCACATAAATAACCAGTGTCAGTTTTGATAATGAAAATTACTCCACATCACTAATTACATTAAAAAAATCTTGTGGAGATACTGAATAGGAAATATGGTTGTTAACCAAATGAACTGTTTTACTTATTAATATATGTAGTTTTTACTTAAATTTAGTCAGAAAAAACAGTAGCAACACAATAGTAAACAGATACAATAGCAATAAAAGAAAATACTAAATATGTGCATGCCACGTAATATAAATAAAAACACTGCCAACTGCCTCCAGCTTAAACAGCACAACCGCAACATGTGTGCATGTCTCCGCTATCCCAGCCATACATGTGCAGTCGTCTGGGACCGGTGTTATGTCAAGAACAGCATGTCTGCCAAGATTCAACACAACTAAGCAAGCGAAATCTACTCGTGTCATTTTAATCATTTCTAAGACATTTCACGTTTTTTATTGTGTTTTTATGGCAATATATTATTTGAGAGCTGTACTTTAGTAATATTTAGAGCTACCCCACTGGGTAAACCATCCTTTATTAACTTCTTTAGCTCATTTAAAAAGCGTAACCTTTTTCTGTCCACAGTGTTTTTGGCAGCATTTCAGTCACTTAGGTAAAATTAGTCCGTGATGGGTTAAAAAACACGCCACAATCTTCCACTCAAATGATGCAGAAATTATTATTTTTTTATTATCACATGTTTTGGGTGGTGAAATATAATAACAAGGGAAAACAATAAAAGTGGATGAGCTGGTTATAAGTTTTATATGGTTCATATGGCTCCTCATGTTTAATGGCTGTTTCAATCAATCTGTGATGGCCACCTAGGCAGCCACACACTGAGCCCGGTCTGGTAACCTTTTCTTCATTTCAGTTAAATCATTTTATTTGTAATATTTACCATTTCTTTTGTATTTCACATTTTTTCTTAGCAAGTTTGGCAGGGGGGTTAACTGATTGGGTGCACACTTTTAGTTGACTCATTCTTGTCACCTTGTT
>JBAFTB010000027.1:10487446-10515761 GCA_037177355.1 Melanotaenia trifasciata | reverse complement strand
TAGAAATAAAAGGTTTCTGTCCAACAGCAGTTAAGTACAGCACAGCAGCGTTGCATCCCTGTTGATGGGAAAGTCTCGGCTAAAGCTATCCATCCAATAATGGATTATCTAACTAATTAGTGTTTCCTTTTAATCAACATTATTACCGTTAATAACAATAAAATGTGACATTATAATTAAGCACGCTGCAGTAGTGTTGTGCGAGTCATGACCCAGATCGTTCAATACTCAGGAATTACTTCACTGACTCATGATTCCTTGTCCTCACTGACTCATTTACTGACTCATCTCTGCTATCACTAGCTAGCTAACAGAAAAGACCAAACTACATTTAACTATTGTAAAACTGCGATCCTAACAGCACTTGTAAAACTATATTGAGTTAATTGTTGTATTTGTGGGAGAAACAAAAGCTTCTGTTTCTTGTTTTAGCTCAATTCCCCACTTCCCTGGTGAACAGTCACTATTTCCCTACCTGCTATGAGCTGGGAACGATCAGAAAAAAAAGACATAACAATCCAGTGATTTTTGGTTGCACTATAGTTTGACTATTTGCAATCATTGTTATTGGTCGGGTTCATTTTAAAGATGGGTTACATTTACTATATTGTAATTAATTATTCTAATACTAACTACATACTATTAGAATGGCTGATCTTTCAGTCTTTTCACTATTAAATGAACCATTTTCCTGTTTCAAATCTGTGGTTTAGCAGTGTGAGTCAGAACTGTGAACATATGCCCATATATGGATTTAAAAAATCTCTTTCTCTTTAGTGAATGACTCATTTAAACTTGAGTCAGTAAAAAGAATCAAGTTCACCATCACTTCACTGCAGCTGTCTTCATCTGAATGGGGGTTTAGGGGGTAAATCAACTACATAAGTGTTAATGATTGGCAAAGGAAGAGTAAAATGTCACGGTAAGCCAAACGGAGTGTGCAGTAACCAAGAGTTGACCCACCACAGCAATGGTGAGTCCAAATTTTTAAAGTGGAAGCATCCACAG
Organism: Melanotaenia trifasciata; assembly: GCA_037177355.1. Lineage (NCBI taxonomy): Eukaryota > Metazoa > Chordata > Actinopteri > Atheriniformes > Melanotaeniidae > Melanotaenia > Melanotaenia trifasciata. The sequence goes on along the minus strand of JBAFTB010000027.1, from coordinate 10,514,753 downwards.
TCGAGGTGTGGCTGATGTAAGCTCCACTAATAAAGAAGCTGATTAAGCCACTCTGTTCAAACAGCCCAAGCTTTATATTTCTGCTCTACAAATATATAGTGTAATATGGTAATATGGTGTGGTGATTAACACTGTCGACTCACAACAAGAAAGTTTGAGCCTCAACTGGGTTTTGAGCCAGGCTTTTGTGTAGGAGTTTTTTATGTTCTCCCCACGTATGTGTGTGTTCTTTCCAGGTATAACAGCTTTCTCCCAAAGACAGGCATGTCAGGTTAACTGATGTATACACATTCTCCTCAGGAGTGAGTGTGAGCGGTTGTTTGTGTCTCTGTGTTGGCCCTGTGATGGACTTGTGATCTTTCCAGGATGGACCCTGTCTCTCACCCAGTAGCTGCTGGGACAGACTTCAGCCAGCAGGCTCTGTAGTGAAATAAGCGGTATAGAAATGATATATATGGACAGGTGTCTTTTCACACATTGTCCCACATTGTTGTCCCACAGCAACATTGAAATAGTGCAGATTAGTGTACAATCCATCTGTGGGTAATTTATTCTATTAAGTTTCATATATTTATTACTCATATCTAACATGAAGTTTTATGTTAAATAAATTGAACATGCAGTTAAATTTAAAGTTTCATTAAAGAGAAATATTTGATTATTTAAAGGAAAAAAAAAATATATATATATTTTGCAACTGATTCCCGTGACAACTAGTTACTTTTAAAAATGCTGTAAATTACTTACTAACTCTTTTTGGGATTACTTTTGTTATTACTTTACTCATAGAGTAAAAAGAAAGTTTTTTTTCTCCTCTGCAAACAGCTGTGCCCCTTCACAAAAATATACATAAAAATCATTGTCTTAATTTGAAAATGAAAGCAAACATATTTTGTTCTGTCTCGTGAGAGGGAGACGGGCAGCAAAGCATGCCGAGCTGTGGGCCAGTGGCAGCCTTGTGGAGAAACAGCCGGTGCTAATCCAACCCAGTAACGGTTCAGCAGGCTGCAGTGGGAACCAGCGGAGGAGGGAAGGAGCGTGAAATCCCAGACACCTGGTGGCTTTTTCTGCACAAGAGTCTGCAGCTGGTGTCGAGAGCCCACAGACACCCGGCCAGCTGTGCTTCCCCCGTTGGCTCCTCTGGCTTCCACTGAACTAAAACCAATACATAGTTAGAGGGTTAAAAAATTCAGCTGTGGTCCGGTCAGTGCCACACTGAAGTTTGCTGAGGTATTGTCCCACTACTACTTTGAGAATTTAACGATTTTTATTGCATTTTCTGATACTTATAGCACAAATAGTTTGTAAGTTAGCTGTTGCCCATGATTCAAATTAAATTCAAATACATGATTTCCCTGTTTTTGTTAAAGTCACCAAAGCTGGCAGTGGTGGACATCCAGGTTGCTGAAGTGATTTAATTGTGTAATGACACGTACTGTATATCTACAGAGCGTGAATTAAGCCACTTTTGCTTTACATAACCTCTGACTGCCTTAGCTGTGGTTGAAGCTCAGGGATGCAGTAAAGCAAATGTTTATACAAATTAGCCTCAACAGTGAAGCTGACAACTGAAAAGTGAAGTAAATATCGTTCATCTCATTTTAATAATGAGTTCTGTTCCTTCTCGGTATGTTATGTCCTGCAACACATTGCAGAGAAACCTCAGAAGCAGCAGTTTCTCAGCATCCAAGCTACATAAGTCAGTCTGATCAAGAATCTGCTTGAGGAGTTGGAATAATTTGATGCAAGTCCCACATAAATCCATTTCTGACACTCTGAGATATCCCGATCTGCACATTAATGTTTCAGCTCAAAGGTGGACTCAGCATTTGAACGTTAAGCTAAGAAAAGCTGTCTTTCTTACAGCCATCAGCTCACCCAGCTCTGTGGTTCATCCCCACTCAAACATTTTGCTTTGTTGTATTTTTTTGCTTGAGAAAACAAAAGCAGAAAGATGAGAGGGGAAACAATAAAAAGAAAGCAACAGATGTTTTAAAAAGTAAAAAGGTTGGCAGATGTCTGGCAACACTGGCAGCCGAGACTCATAAATGTCTGTGAACTAACCCAAACCCTTCCATATCGGCAAGAGGTACTGGTAAAAACCCAGACGAGTGCAATGTGGGCACAATTAACTCACATTTACCTATGCAACACCACTCCACATGGAGTATGTCTGTTCAAATTATTGTGTTAATTCAACTGATTACAGACCACACAATTAATTTTAGTGAAAACTTGAGAGGTATGCCAAGTTACAGTACTTACTAATTGTAACTTGACTTACTTACAAAGGTATTGAGGCATTGTGAGATCATACAGCCCAACCACATGGCTAAAATAGCCATGAAACAGTAAAAGTGCTCATGAAAATTAGCTCCCTATTTTGTTTGTGCCACTTAGTATGATTTTCATCATGTGTATTTCAATGAGACACCTGGTTTAAAAATAAATTAAATAAAAATAGCTGTTGTATTTGGAATAAGCAAACTGATACGGCTCATAGGATCCAATGCTTACTGGTGGAGATCCATACTTTACAGTGTGTGTAGATGATACTGTTACCGCTTTGTTCTTCCAAGTGCACACTTTTTCACTTCTTTTGTTTGAAGAAAGTTCATTTGTGACAATTTGACTAAATGCTGTGACACTGAGGTGCTCCGTAGTTTCTACAGCAAGAAAAAGCAAAAAAAAAAAAAAGCTCAACTATCTCAAATCTGACCACTGCTATCATCTATAAACTTCCCGAATCCCCATAACATTTTCTGAATTTTATTAGAACTACAGCAATTCAAAGCATGTGCTGTTTTCATCTGGTCATCAAAGTGCAGCCAAAAACTAAAGCCTGGTACACACATAACGATTTTTGGGCTGTTTTTGTCCCGATTTTGCCTCTTCATTGTGAGATTTCCCTGTCCAATCATCATTTGGTCTGAGGTGTGTTAGGAGCCGATCTGTCCCGATAATTTGCTCCGAAAAGGGTCGTAGACAACAATTGGGAACACTGAACATGTTAAATATTTCAGAGCCGATTTCTGAGGAACGCTGACGACTGCGTGGATGGTGACATGATATGGAATGTAACCAATCAGAGAGCAAGCTGGCTGGGGAACAAGGAAGTAAATAAAGTCTGCGTACCCACCGTCTCCAGTCTGTTATTTTTTTCAGTTATGGCTTTTTCTGTTAACAATAGTCCCAAGACCACCATCATTCCCTCGTCCTCTATATCCTCTTCCATTTTGTGTGTTTTCCGGTAGTTACTATGTTTCTTCTTCGTTTTTTGCTGGTTGTTGCTATGGTTCTTCTTCTATGTTTCAATGTTTGTCTGGCTTGGAGGACCAGATTGTAGATGAGTTGTGGGACAGCATCATCATGTGTGTGTTGTTCTGTGATTAGATTATCGGCACACACCACACATTATGATACAAACTGTTTAATGCTTGATTTTTTTATCTTCATGTGTGAGGTCTCGAACCCATAAAAAATCTCATAAGATTAAAAAAATTGTTACGTGTGTACAAGACTTAAGACAGGTCAGAGGGTTTTTTTCTACTGAAATCTGCTCTCTTCTTCTTGGTATTTATTGGGGTATGTGAACTTCTAAGTTTTCTGAACTCGCTGCATAAATCAGAAAATGCTATAAACAACTAATCTTCCTGAAGTAGATTAATCCAGCAGTAAATAAAATTAACTCAACACTGATACTTTAAGATTGCAGTTAAAGGTAGAATACAAACATAAATAACTACTTAAATCCTAAATAACTACTTACAGCAAGCTATATTCCTGGAAACGATGGATCACACCCTTGTGTTGTTTTATCAATGCCGCTTTAAACGACATCAGACAGGATGATATGTTGGTTGCAGATGTGCCACATGGCTTTGTCGAGTGAATAAACGTGCACAGAGAACATACTCCACTTTCTTGTTCTTGATTATGAATTCTGGCTTTATGATTCATCACCACAAGCAGATTCCGCATCATTTGCATGCTTTTTAAACAATACAAGGGAACAAGAAACTCCTATGTGACACCCTACATGCCAACTTCTCAATAGCTACACAGGAGGTAAAAATTTTAGCGCTTTTGAGAACACAGCTTCTTAAGAAGCTAAACCGAATCCAATCATTATTGTAGGCCTATTTTACATAGATGAACCTGAACAGTCTAAACTGTGGTTAAAAGTGATTTTTAGTAAACTTGTGTGTGGATAAGACAAAAAGTTTCCTTCTTGATGCTGAGCTCAACAAAATGATAAGCTGTAAAGAACAAGTAACCACATGCATCAATGAGTGATCCAAAAATAATATACACATTCTCAAAGCTGTTCCAAAGTAGGGAGCGAACACCCTAATTCAGCTTTTAAATGATTGCCGGCAGGTTTTTATATTTACAAGAAATGTAGCTTTTTATTACATGAAATGGAACATTAAATTATCAGATTCCAGACTTTTAGAAGTTAAAGCCTTATTAATCTTGAATTGTTTTTCATTTTCCCCTTAAAGAGATTTGCTTTGAGTGTCTTTCTGTGGGCGTAAAAATGTTACTGGCTCAAAGTAACGCTATTTAGAGGCACACATCAAAACCCGCTTGTCGGCCACTAATGCAGCAGAGCTGCCATAATTAAATGTTTGTTTTTTGAAGGAGATGTGATGTGGTTGTTTTCTGACTTGTTTCATCTTTGGCTGTTTTCAGGGGTGTTTCCACCATCTGTGTGTTGCTGTGTGTGTTGCTGTGTGTGTGCATTTGTGGACCAAAAGCTGTAAAGCTTAGTCTTGATGAGTGTATGGCAAAGACTGAACCCATGGTTTGACACAATAAGCATGTAATGAAAGTAATAATTAGCTAACAAAGATGCCCTTCTGTAAGTTTTGTAGCTAAATAATGTGCTTTTCAGTCTTGACATCGGACGTGTGGTTGGTGAGGTGATTTGGTTAATTATTCTCAACTTTCTGCCACCAGTTATGCTTACAAAGCAGAGAAAATTTGACAAAAAAGTGATCATACAGCGAGCAGTGGATACCATAAATGTGCATATGTAAATCCCGTCCGAGTGTGAGAGGCCCTACTTGACATAAGCAATGTGTGCTATTGCTTACATGACCGTATTTGTCATGATCATGAGATGTGTGTGGGTTACGGTCATGTCTAGTCCATCATGATCATGGCTCTTATTATGTTCAATTTAGTTAAGACCTTGTTTTGGGATCATGGGGTGTATTAGGCTGTTGTTTATATTATGGCTTTAGGGTTCTTGGTATATAATGTCATGTTATGTTAAGGTTCTTGTGGTATAGGCAGGTTTTGTTATGTTAAGTTATTGTCAGGATCATGTTTTAAGTTCTTGTTCTAGGTTTAAGTAAAGTTAAGAATTTGTATGTAGGTCATGGGTTTCTGTTCAGGCTCCAGGTTCATTAGGACACCTGGGCTGATTACCGATTCCTTTCACCTGTTTGTGTTTGTATACATACTCCTGGGTTTGTGTCATTCTTTGTCAGGTCCTCTTGGTTTCAGCATGGTTTCATTCTGAGTGTCACTGTTTGTCAGAGTTTTTTGGCACAGTTTCTATCCATCCATTTTCTGCCGCTTATCTGGAGTCGGGTCGCGGGGTCAGCTGCCTAAGCAGGGAAACCCAGACTTTCCTCTCGCCGGCCACATTCACCAGCTCATCTGGAGGGATCCCGAGGCGTTCCCAGGCCAGCCAAGAGATGTAGTCCATCCAGCGTGGCCCTGCCTCTGGCAGCCGCTCAGCTCACACTGCACCCGACCCCTATGGCCCCTCCTGCAGGTGGTGAGCCCACGGGAGGGGAGTCCCATGTCACCCTTTCGGGCTGAGCCCGACCGGGCCCCATGGGCAAAGGCCCGGCCGCCAAGCGCTCGCCTCCGTGCCCTACCTCCAGACCTGGCTCCAGAGGGGGGGACCTGGTGACCCACGTCCGGGCAAAGGAAACCCTGGTCCTTGCTTTTTCATCATCATAGGGGTGATTTGAGCTGCACTTCATCTGGTCCCTCACCTAGAAACCTGTTTGCCATGGTGACCCTACCAGGGGCATGAGCCCCCGACAACATAGCCGCTAGGATTGTCAGGACCCACAAACTCCTCCTCCACGATAAGGTGGCGGCTCAGGGAGGAGGGCACAGTTTCTAGTCTAAATTAACTCGTGTCATGTCAAGTCTTGTTTTGAGTTTTGAATAAATCACTCATCATCTGCCGGGGTCCGTACTCTTCGTCCACTGGAAACCATTACAGCATTAACAGTTAGTTCACATAAATGGGTGGATAGAATTGATATTTATGATAAAATACAGCATGATTTTCTTGTAAATCCAGTACAATAAGTTTATTGTACTGGATTTTTGTCATTGGCACCAGATGCTAAAAAAAAAAAAGTACATATTTGAATCTAACAAGATTCTTCATAAAATGACTACATTTTAAAAATATTTAAGCTTGCTGTCATTAAACCACTGTTGATCCCAGCGCTTTTGTCAATTACAGACCTACAACCAACCTTCATTTTTATCTCGAAGATCCCAGAAGAAGTGATTTTGAATCAGATGATCAGTGATTTGCAGAATAACTGTTTTAGTTTAAATTTAGATTATGCTGCAGTACTGAAACTACATTACTTAAAGTTACAAATTACTCTCATATAGGCTCTATTGGCTTCTTTGTGCTGGTCCTGTTAAACCCCATTTCCACCAGGAGTCCAGCTCAGTACAATACACACTGTTTTGCATTTCCGCAGGCAAAAACTATCCAAAAGAGTCATAATTTTACCAGAATAAAGTAATATTTTAACCAGTTCTTTTAGAAGATGCACATTATTAAAATGAGGGCAGCAGAGCATTTCATGAAGTTGTACTTCAGCACAGGTTTCACAAACCAGGAAATACTTAGTCTTTTGGAACATCAGCACCACATTTACATGGTATCAGGACTTCGAAAAAAATCTAAAAGAAAATGAATCTATTCTGCAAAATAAGCAGGCGGACTTGGCTACATGAAACTTCCCTTAAATATTCCACAAACATGCTTCCTAACATGTTTTAGCTTCACTGATTACCACGTGTTGCGTTCAATGGTGTGTAAAAAGCTTCTGCTGCGAGTATTAGCCTGTTTATCAGAGTGTGTATTAACGTGCTGCAGCGAGGGGGACAGAATGCGTATGTGTGTGTTTGAGTGTGTTAATATGTTAGTTGGGGATCACAGGTGTGATTGCAAACTCCACAGAGAGCCTCCTTCCCCGTATAACCCCTATGCCCCCACCTTGGGCATCCTGGGTAATATCAGCCCATGGAGCACCTGCGTCCCTATCACATGGCTCACACACATACACACACACACACACCTCTAATGCCCCTGTATCAGCCTGCCATACTGCTCTAATAGCCAGCTGTGTGAGCAGAAAAGCAGTGGACCTTACCAACATTCACTGATGCAGTTGTAATATTAGATGCGAGTTAACTGTGATCTCTAATTAGTTTTTATCACACTTCAAACAACTGATGAACACAAAAAAGCTGCAATTAAACACACATGATATTTCAGGCAGATCTTTTTAGTGCTTTAGGGCTCATGGACATTGACTTTTCCCAAGCACATTCTGTTTCTCACTCATTTCCATTCTGTCTTCCAGTAATAAACCAGTAAGCGAGAGCTGAGGTTGACAAGACAAGACAATCGAGACAAGACAATCGAGAAGGGTAACGTGTAATACTTCATTTGATGACAAACTGTTAACACCAAGTAACTTGGGCTTTCTCTATCGATGAGGCTTGATTCTTTTTGCACATGCTCAGTCGATTTAAATTGTTAGCAGGAGTCCTGGCAAGCGAAGAAGACATGAAGCTGCACAAAGTTAACACAGCTCATAAATTAATCTTCTTCTAATGATTCCCAGAGCCAATAATTCAGCACAGACATCTGCACACATAGCAGGAGATGTCATGGATGCGAGGTAGTTAAAAGTATTACAGATTTATTACTAATTTATCATTGAGATATACTGGAACATTTTCATTAGAATACAGATAGTAAGATTAGTAAATTGTACCAATAAAACACCAGGCGTTTCACCAGTTTAGTTAAAATATTCCATATGTGGGTTGTTTTTGTGAGAAAACAGCAATCATTTAATGGACAAGTGCCCGGGATGATCACCTAGTGTCATTTAACATCTAAAATTTAGTTTTGTGTAGGTTGCAGAAGTTAAAGTTAGTTTAATGCGAGTTTAAAAAGACCGTAAAGAATTTGTGCCTCCACCCACCTTCACCATGTTGAGTTGGTCATCTCCTTTGGGAGCAAGTGAATTGAAACAGAACAGTTCCCAACATCAATAGGAATTCTTGACCATAGAGCAATTAAAAACATCTAATTGGAACAAATCAGGAAGGTTATGTGATGCTTTCATGACCCATTGTCAAGCTCAAATAGAGTTTAAAATTATTCCCAAAAGAAACCTAATTAAGACTATATAAATATTAAAGATTAAATTGAAACTGACATTTTAAAAAACATAAAGACAGTTATAAAAATTAATTATAATTAATAAGAATTGATATATTTAAATAAATATAAAGGCTAGTAATGAATATTAGTAGTTGAATAGTGTGGAAATGTTTTATTATCAACAAAAGGCTTATGTGACAGAGTTTCACATACAGATGAGTCAATGCAGAGACCTCTCAAAGCACTGAAGGAAGGACACTAACATAATGAAACATAAATAAAAAGGAATAAAATCTAAATGACTAAATGCCTATATTTTAAATTAATACATTTCACATGAGCTACTACAGCCCAGTGTCAGCTGGTTATCCTCGGTCTCCAATAAAACTATAGGTCACCTGAGGGAAGATGAGTATTTTAATCTCAGACATGAATAAATAGCCTATTCATATGCAGTTATTTCTAAATCACTGATCATTAGCATGTCTGAGTGGTGTTTGGAGTTCGGGTTGACAACATGCATACAATCATTATGTGCCATTTCATCCAAATACTGCATATCTAAAAATACTGAGTATTTATAATGACACTGTCCAAACTGTTGGAAACCTATTTAGACAGCAGGTAAATGGGCTGTGCTTTAGGAGCAGTTTCAGAAAAGAAAATAGGGCTTTATTAAAAACTGGAGTGAGCTCTTTTTTGTTGTAGATTTAACTGGTTGTTTAAATTTAAATAAAGTCAAAGAATGAATTAATTTCAAAAGGAATGTCTGGTGGTCACAGGGCAGATGAAACAAAGTAACAAGAATAAAGAAAATATATATACATATATATATATGTATATATATATATATATATGTATAGGGGCTTTATTTTCCTTTTTATCTTTTTTTTCTTAAACTGGCATTGAATAATGTCCCAAATATTTTGCAGGCAGCAACCAACTAAAAAACACTGGTAACATATGAAGATAGCTGAGCTATACCTTCATACATACATACGTACATAAATATTTTTCCACAGTTCTTCAGATATTAACGAGCTCTGAGGGTCAGCTCTGGTAAAGGTGGTGACGATGATAAGCCTGGATCTGTGTGGGATCCTCACAGTTTAATAATGTCCTCAACTCCTTTGTTTCTCTGCTGTTATCTCTGCTGTTCTGTCGAGTGGGGACTGTCCACACTGCTGTAAGGAGACAGAGAGGAAGTTGCTGGTCCCGACGCTTTTCCTTCCTCCACTTCTTCCGTCTCTACCTCCATTTCCACCTCACCTTCTCCTCCATCTCCCGCTGTTCTGAACACCTCCACGGAACCTCTGCCATCCTCACTCGACTCCTCAAACACAGAGAGAGCCTCCTCTCCTCTGCTCTCCATGCCGCAGATGCCTCTTTCACTGGGACTTGAGCTCTCCCGATCGTCCTCCTCGGGGGCGGACTCCCTGGCTTGGTTGTGGTGCTTGACATTGTAACGCTGGTTCTGGAAGAACTTTACAATAGTGTGTTTGGGCAGGTCCAGCTGGGCTGACAAGGTGTGGATAGCCTCCTGGTCTGGGTAGAGTCCCACATCTCCAATGAAGCTCTGCAAGATGCCTAAGGCTTCCAGAGAAATCCTTGTCCGGGATCTAGCCTTTTTTGTTCCTCCACTTCCAAGGCCAGGACTTGGACCACAATGCGGCCTTTCCTCTGAGCCTTGCAGAACTGGCAGCAGGGGAACTGGCTGTGGGTCTTCACGAGCTGGTGATGGAGCACTAAGAGGGGGTAGGGGCTGTCTGTGGAGGCTCTGTTTAGAAAATCAAACAGTAATTTAAAAGTTATACATTTTGTTAAGATACCACTAACCATTTTAAAAATTTATCAATGTACACAAAAGACCCTTCAAGGTGACTACAGGTATTTTTAGTGTTTTAGTCGTGAGGATGAATGCATATGAATTATAAAAAGATATGTACATAAACATAACTATTGCATTGCAAAACAAATGTAATTTAGTCATAAACATGATTGTTTTTAAACCCAACCAAGTAGTTATGACTTTTTACTTAAATCAAGTGATGGCATTTATCTAAACCCAGCTGAGAAAAAAAAGTTTTCATGAAGTAACTGAATTCAACTCAGAGGTGAAAAAATAGTTGTCATATTCTTGAAAATGCAAAGTTGTGACTTCTTAAAGCAAGCATGAGAATGGCGTCATCTCTGTTGTAAAGGCAATAATTTCCTTCATCCCACTTGTGTGGCTGGTTTTCTACAGCACACCTATATTACATGATCAGAGGATGTTTGATTCAGATTAAAAATCTCTTTATTGCTGTTTGTTACAGGCCCATTTTACTCAGTATGTACACATCTGTTTTCAGATGACTGCTGAGCCAGCTCTGTGCAAAAGATCAGCTGCTACTGTAAAGCCTTGGACCTTGAGTAGTCAGCTATCATTTGTTTACTTTAGGCATAAATGTAGTTTTTTGTGCACCCCTGTGCAGAAATGTGAGAGCCTTGTGCAAAGATATGTTTATTATCCATTGATGCTGCTCCAAAACCAATTGACTCTTATTGATGAGTCATTGTACAAAACTTAATAGGCTATTGGAGCTATTTCAGTTGAGTCAGGTGTGTTGAAGCAGGAAACAGCGGCCTTCGAGGACAGACTTTGGACACCCCTGTTCTAAATACTAAATACTATGCAAGGGACATTAGATTATGAGATGTACATTGGTCAGGGAGGCAGTTTTGGTTGCTAATAAAATGACAAATAACTTAATGAAATGGCAAATTAGTTGATATTTACATTTACCTTTTTAAGACACTATTTTTAACATGTCAGAGGAAAAAGTAAAAGTTGAAATCAGTATATTATAAACTCATCTTTGACTGAAAAGCAACCTTTGGTTAGTTTTCTATGCATGTTTGTTGAAAAAAAAGTCAAATAAGTGAACAATTAAATTTCATGTATGTGGAATTATTATCAAAATTATATGCAAAGCCGCACATCGGTTCATGGCGGTCATATTTTACATCCTTTGTTCATTTATGAAAATCTCTCATGTGAAGACTAGATGCTAAAAACGTCAAGTTCTCCATCAGCCCTATAGCAAGTGAATCATTTAGCTTGTCTGTCAGAGCTGGAAGTGGAAGCGTGATTGACCAGCTTCCATCACCCATCAACATGCAAGCTAAACTCCCCAAGTCATCATACAAACAAACGCTACTAGAGCTTATTAACAGGGTGGGGTGGCCAGCACTCCCAAACACAGGAATCCAACACTATAAATCTGTGGTCCATCAAAATTAAAGGACCTAAATAAAGATAATGGCAAATCCTTTTTTCTTTGCTTCAATAATTACAGGGTATGTTCTGAATAATATTGAGGTTAGGGCCAGACTGGAGTGCATTTTGGTTTTGGGAAGAGGGTGGGATGGAGGAGTGTTAGCAGGAAATGTGTGGGCTGGTCATTTACCACTTCTATTTTCAATGACTTATGGGACACAAACATGACAAAGGAGGAGGGCGGCAAAGAGGAGCAGGTGGTGGATTCAGACAGAGACAGACAGAGGAACATTTTCTACGCTGCACTCACATGCTGGTTTTACTATTTTCTCACTCGTAAAATGCTTTGATTTGTGTATTTTGCTTGCACATGGCTGCTCTGTGGTTGAGAGGGGTTGTATTTTTAAAAAGATATTTATTTTTTCTGCTGAATTTCTACCACCTCTCAGAGACTTAAAACAAACCTGTGGGGATAATCTATCGAGACATTAAACTGCAGCTGCTAGCTGCGTATTTACCTGCTGGTCTGGGATGTGCAGGACGGTGTGAAGCCTTTCGCTGTGCTGCTGCCGCGACTCTTCCTCATAGACCTGGTCTCTATCAGCTTGTGGTAAAGCCAGGAACCGTCGGATGGTGCACAAGTTCTCCCACAGTGTGCGGTTCTCAGGGTTCGGGCTCTCTTTCCACCTGAGCAGCTCACACAACCAACCCTGGAACATGCACAGAGGTAGAGTTTATTCATACCAAACAGCCAAGGCTAACCCAGCTAGTAGACAACAACAGCTACCACAGGAAAAAAAAAGAAAACTCTGAACCAAAACCATTACAATGTACTGGCTGCAAAGGAGTCTGCTCCTTTTTTGGGTTTCATCATATTACAACAGGATGGTATAATACTATGTGGAGTGGCGTAGTTCTGCAATTATCTGGCTTTGATACAAACAAATGCTTCAATATTTGTTTAAGAGGCTGCATTGGTGGTTAAAATCTTGTAAACTAATTTGAAATTAAAAGAAAATTCCCAGAATAAAGACGTATAAATTATACATTTATGCATTTTTACAAAAACAGAAACACCTAAAATAATCTGATTTGCACACAAGTTCTAAAAGTAGCTAGAGAGAACCCAGTTAGAACAAATGAATATCTAATTTTAAGGAGATGCATCCATTGCAACAGTTCTGTGAGAGCCAAAAGCTCTGCAAAGAACCCTTGTGATTAGTATCTGTGAAACAAATTTTTGATTTTTTTTTTTTTATATCAATTTTATTCAATGGAATACAGGCATGAAATTAGAGGGACCAAAGTGGTTCAGGGAGATTACAGGAAGTTGAGATAAAGAATGGTGGAAGATTTTGTGTAATTATGGTTAAAAGTTCAGCACAGCAGAGAGAATGGAAAAAAGTAACGGCAAGAATGAAAAAAAAAGGGGTAGAAAATGGTGGTGAGACCAGTGATGTTTGTTTTGGTGACAGAGGCCCTGAAGAACAGACAGGAGGCAGGGCTGGAGGTAGTATAGATTAAAATGTTAACGTTCTCTTTGAGAATGACAAAGATGGATGGAATCAGGAAGGTATGTACAGAAGAGGGATAGTCAATATATCAACAGAAGGATGCCAAGAAGGAGGCCAAGAAGAAGACCAACAAGGAAGAGATCTAAAGATGTAGCGCTAGAGGGCATAAAGTTAGCTTGTGAAACAAGGATAGGATAGGACAAGGGTTAAGACTCAAGACTCTTTCTTAATTTACATTTTAGTTTTAGCTATCCATTTTCTAAGAGATTTTTAGCTTGTTGCTTAGCACACTGCGACAGCGAGTGCAGTGGTTTTACCCTTGTAGAGCTCCCATTCACACCACTATTCTCCTGATGTTGGACTCGTTAACATCAACTCGGAACATTAACTCGGAAAAGTGGCCTTTAGTTGTTGAGAAATTCACCATTTACACCCATCATCTACTTTTATGACTTCTGTAAAACTGACGCTGTTTTTCATTTGAACACAAACACACATGTCAGCTCTACAGCACAAACCATGTACTCCAATCTACAAATAAATATTCATACATGCTCTGAACACAATTAGATAAAGTTATTCCCCATATGGAGAGATGAACAGAAGGAAAATCAGAGCTGAGCAGTGAGTGTATGTGTGTGTGTGAAGATTGCATTATCTCTGGTAGGCTGACCCGAGATCTGCCACCAGCTGTTGTTTATACACAGCCTTCAGCCTGGAAATGAATGGTAATAATGTGATCATTTCTCTATCATCCTGTCTATCTTTTCTTCCATCTTGCATCCTCCCATTCTGCGTCCTCATCCTTTGCTATTCAGCACCTTCTCATTTCCATTTTCTTTTCTCATCTCTTACTTTACACTTCTTAACTTTTTTCTAACTTCATGCAACTATTTTTTGTTATTTTTACTTGCATTTTGCTCTCCTTCTCTAGACCAAGACTCTGCTTTGATCTCGATCACCCGCGTTGTTTGTCTGAGGATGGAGTCATGATGGCATGCCACAGCGGGTAATCAGATACCCCACACACCCACGCACACACCTCATCAGCTCCTTCAAACATTATCAACTCATCTAGAAGTTGTGTATGAGTATGTTCATGAGGGTATAATGGAGGGATTAATGTGTGTAAACATGTTTTTAGGTGCGTCAAAAGAAACTTTACATTTTTAGTTCTGAGATCTTTGCGTCTGTTAGAAACAAAACGTTTTTATCTTGAGTGTCTGCATCAGCAGGAAATTTGTTGTATTATCTCCACTCTGGATGCAAGTTTAGGCTTGAGCTTTATTTTCATTACACTCAAAGCCACGTGGACCATCAACAGTAAGCTGTAGAGACACGTCCAGTGTAGGTTTTGACTGTGATTAGGTTGCCATAATAACATCGACATCCTTAAAACAACTTATTGTTGTGACTGACCTGACTCTTATTTGCAGCCACCTTAGCGAAGAGAGCCTGGGAGACCTTCGCCCTCTTCATCTCCTGTTGGATCTCCTCATAGATCCCTGATGTGATGTTCACCAAAGAGTCGAGCTTCAGCTGCAGCTCTGGACCAGGCATGCTGCATTTTGTCTGCACAGGGTATGACAAAACATGAGCCCAATGATGTTAAAAAATAATGATGAATACGTTACCATATATATCATCTGCAACAGTTTACTGCAGATTGTTATAATGACAAAATTAGCTTCTAGGCCTTTGTTTTAGTGCTGCAGTGGTTTAGTACAATTTCTCTTCATTTATCTATCAGTTTTGTTTAAATAAAGCCTTAAAAATGTTTTCTCATACAAGGATTTTGTTAGCATTTTACTTTAGTATTATAAGAAAAACTAGCCGGTGGATACACAAATAAAAACTAATCTTGAGCAGGGTTTGAAAGGCTACCTGTGTGTGTCTGTGCGTGTTGGTGCTGGAGATGTGCTGGGTGGCGTGGTTGTGGTTGTTGCTGGTGCTTCGCTCTCTCTCCTCCTGGTAGATGCGGTCTCGTTCTGATTCAGGTAGGTTGAGGAAGTTTTGCATGGCCTTCAGGTTGACCAGCAGTGACTGAGAAGCCGAGCGTGGGTCCTCCTCTTTACGAAGGATCTCTGACAGCAAACCCTGCAGAACACTCGGTGTTACATTTGAAGACGGACATATTTAATTGTCTTCAGATTGGAATTTGAACTAAATTTACCTGTGTCCGGTTGAAAGCCACCCGAGCAAACACTGCTTGTGAAACGCTGGCCCTTTTCAGTTCGTTCCGGACTTGCTGGTAAATATCAGGGGAAACTTCAGCACCTGAGCAGTTGAGGCTGGGCTCAGTAGCCACCCCAGAAACCTTACATGTCCGTGAGATGGGGGGATGGTTGAGGAACTGCTGGTTGACTCCCTGTGGGTGCTGGTGGGTGAGCAGGCGGCTGACTGCCAGCTGCTGGTTGATGAGGTGGGCCATGGCGAGCTGTTGACGGACGAGCTGTGGGGAGAGCTGGGGAGACAGGAGTCCGCTGTGGCCCAGGAGATGTGGAGCCTGTGGATGCAGAGGAGGACTTTGGTGGCTCTGGCTGGCGGGATGAGGCAGACCGTGAGGCTGAGTAGGGTTCTGAGTGTCCCCAAGGCTGTTCTTAATAGGAAGGGCTCCAGGGCCACCTATGGTACCCAAATGACTGGGGGAAGGCAAGAGAGATGGAGGGCGATGGTTGAGGATGCTGAGGTCCAAATCCCTTTCCACTGCATCAACACACATACAGGTTTGTCTTGTTATATTTAAAAGGTCTTTTCATCCATTTTAGATCATATCCAATAATAAAAGTTTAACTGTTCTGAAATTTCAGGCTGCATGCCAAATGAAATATGTCTAAATTAGCCTAAATTTGGTTGATTAAAGCCACAGCACAGCTTTCAAACAGCAGTTTGACAAACAATAAGAAAAGATGTGGATACCTTTTATGTCAGACTTCTCCTGCGATGTCCACATCTTCTCAGTGTATTCACCTGAGGGACACGCCAGTCATTTATTCCTCCATAAATAGACCCAACTATTGTGTGTACTTTTAATTTTGCATGTGGTAAGTATATTTCGTAAATCATTCAAATTATATCCAGAAGTCACCTAATTGGCCATATCAAATGGCTTAGATTACATTAAAGCCTGTAAAAGATCAAAAACAAATGCAAAAAAAAAAACAACTTTGGGGGGGATCAAGTATTTGAGGCACAAGTCCTTTACCACAAAGTAATTGGTTAAAATTTTCCTCTAGTCTCACTTCTTTACACCCTCTGTATAAGATAATCAATTGATCACTGCCTTGAACCGCCTGTCTGCTTTTCTCCACATATAAACCTTTTTATTACATTATTTGGTCAAGAAGCACATTTTCTGTTATTAGTGTGGTTTGGCAGGGCATTGGATTTTTACCTTCCCTGCATGTGTGTGTATAGTAAGTGTAAGAGGATCCCTTATTCCTGGATCTTGGTGGCATACGTCTTGGAGTTACTGCTGTTTTCCATTAGGAGTTACAGTAAGAGCATTTAGTTTTGTCATGTGTATTAAGGATGACGTTAATGTGAACCATGTGTGACAGTTCCTTCCTACAGAGAGCAGTCACTCAACATCTCATGCAGCAGATTAGACACAAAAGCTGGCACACGTGTTTGCACACATACTCGGGGGTGGACAGCAGGACGAAAAAGCATCACAAACTAAAGGAAGTTGGGCAGGTGAGTCATTAACATGAGATGTGACTTGAAGTAAGTGTCTGATGAATGCTTTCACTTCAAAGTAAACAAATACAGATTTCACAGCTGAAAAGTTGGTGGTTGAAGATCAGAAAGCTGGTCTCACAAACTGTAAAGATTTTGCAGGATTGGGACATTTAACATGGGGGTTTCTGAGTACCACAAATGTACAGACTTAAATAAAATCCAGCAAAAAGAAGTAGTATCTGGGACAGAGTACAAATGTTGTCCCACCAAGTTCTTACATATAAAAATAATAACTTTAAACTCTGTGTTCCTGTCCGATTAAATCTTATCATCTTAAAACTTAAGCATTTTACTTTTCACAGCAGACATATTGACACTTAACAGTAGAAACTTACATGGCCTCAACTACATTAAGGATGTAATTGATAAAGCAATTAATAAAGTCATTAGCATCATGTCTGACAAAGTCTAAAATATTTGCTGGGAAAGGCATCTTTAAATGAGTTTCACTTCATCACTGAGTGAGTTTTTAAAGCCTAAATTAGTGACTATTATCATTGTGAGTACTAATACTTGTAAGGTTGTGTCTACATCTCTGTAATAAAACTCATTAGTGTAATGTTGACTGATTTTGTACCCCAAGACTGGAGCAAATAAATGTTAAAATGCAACATAATGTTATCTCCAAACACAAAGACGCAAGCTGTGCATGGAAATGTAGAACTTTGGAAGCAATAATACTGCACGATGCTGGTTAGTACATTAGCATTATAAGCAAAGTCAGAAACAAATCCAAAACTGAAAACAGCTTCAGACCGTAATTCAGGCAGGAATTTAGATGGCATTTTAGTACAAGCTCACACATACTGCAGCTAATTAACAACACTGGTCTGATAAGACTTTGCATGCTGTTGTCTGACAGCCAACAAATATGCAACGATATTCCGTAATCCTGAAAATATGGACTTGTTTCCCACGGATCAGCCTCTCCTTAGAAATTAAAGAGTGTCACAAAAAGCATCACCTGCTCCTCTAACCTAACTTAACTTGTTTTCTTTAGACCTGTTCAGCTGTGAGATAATAAAAGTGTAAAATTACCTTTGAAGCGTTTGTACCTCTTGTACCAGCGTCCAAACTCCTGGCATTTTGAGGTGGAGACGTTGGCGTAGTAGGAACTATTCACTATTGCGGAGATCATACTCTAAAGAGAAAGTGTTGGAAAATTTAAAGACTCAAGGTAAAAAAAAAAGAAGACAAAAAACAGGAAATTTACAACCTGATATTCTTTGTATGACCAAATATTGAGAAAACAATTTTTACCCTCTAGATTTTTAAAAACTTATCTTTCCCATAAGATGACCAGTAGTGCTGCAAGACTGGATGATAAACAGAAACTAAGCTCTCTTAAACTGACCCGAACAACACTGATTTATTGAAACTCAACACAGCCATCCATTCCTAACATAAACTGTGGTCACTTCGGAGCAAGAGATGCAAACTCAACATGGGAAACGCTGAGGATGAAAACTCACATGAGTCAGTCTGCAAATGCACACCACCCACACACTTCCCCTAATCACTAATTACATCATGACTAAGTCTTGTGTATAAATCACAAGTCGAAATGACACACTTGAGTCTAATGACTGCAGGGTGTGTGAGCAGGATAATTGAGGTGTGCATGCTCGTATCCTTTCCCATGGGATGGTATCAATATTTGTGCGTGTGAGTGAGCCAGATTACACACTGCACTAAGTGTGTGGTGAACTGATGATGAAACATGTGTTTAGAGAAAATACTTAGCTGCATCTCTGCTATCTATGTGTGCATATTTGTGTGCATGGACGGAAACAGAATCAAACTCAAACACTTTCTATTTGCATGGAAATCTAAAGATTCTCCCTTCAGAAGATGTTTGATAGCTGATTTAATTAAAAACTTCTTCAATGTGGACATGCAATGTGTGGTGCAGTTACCTGAGAGAGTGGACACTCCTTTGCCAGAGCGCTCTGATTGGTGTCTCTCAGCAGCTCTTTCAGGGCATTTCTCACTGTTGCATGAGTCCACTGCTCAGATGGCAGCTCCTCCAGATGGGCAAAGCTGCATAAAATTAAAAATGTATTCATCTCTGCAAACGAGGATGACAAGAAAACTCTCAAATTAACCAACAAACCTGCTATAAATCACACAATTAGGTTGATCTCTAAAAAGTTATGAACTTTTGAACATCTCGAGACATCTCTGGCGTTGTCTTTTAATAATTTATAGAAGATTTAACCTTTTCAGTTTGTAAATGTCATTCAAAGGTTTACATTAGAGTGATTTTCCCGTATAGAAATAATGGGCACTGCTGAGCAGAACAGTTGACATGCGACCAGCGAAAGGAACAAACCAGAGAGGATAATGTGGCGCAGGAAGGGAAAAAAAGCTGAAGAAGAATGAAGATGAAGTTTTTGAAGAAAAAAAAAAACAAAAGAAAAAGTTATGCGAGTGTGTTAAGTGGTTAGCAACAACTTCAAAGTGGAGCATTACCACCGATCTGAAACCGACGTCGAGCTCTGAACGCAGCACTAGTGGAGGAATTGACTAAACAACCATGGCAATGTAAAAGATGCATGGAAGTATGAGGACAACGACGTATGACAATGTTTGAAACAGTAAGGGAGCATGAGTGGGCCTTAAGAGTGGGACTCAGAATTCTTCTTAATAAATAATTTGCCACACACACACACACACACACTCAAAGCTAACCTGTGCAGAAGGATCCGCAACGTGACCATGTGGTAAACATCCAGCAGCATGTCGGCCACTGTTGCCTCCGGAGCATCCGTCAGGTAATGGATGGGCATCGGTTTCCATCGTCCAATTTTAATGATCCCTGTAGAAGACACAAGGGCATCAGCCACTTTAAAGTCTGGATTTAAATAAAGACATTTATGTTTTCTGTTCCCAGGTTTTCTAGTCAATGTAAGCTTAGCATATTTGTGTTGCCAGATTAATTTTTTGGCCTTGGAGTACCATCCTAAACCTGAGCAACACTCCTGGCCTTGGCCTTCATGCGACCCTTGACTGGAAGTGCAAATCTAAACAGACTTAATCACATTATGATCTTCTAAATCAAACACAGACTGTCTAGCCTTTGCCTGCCTGCCCCAATCATGTGTGTGAGTGTGTGCGTGGCTTTGTTGCGTGAGGATGATGGTGATAGGGGCAAAAAGAACAAAGACTGCTCCTTTTGGACTCTATAGTTGATTAATAGGAAGAGAAATGTAAAATCAGCTCAGCATTAAACTGATGCAGACTTTGTTTGCAAGTGCTGTTTGATGCTGATGTACTGGAGAAACACTGAGGTCATCGTTCTGTCTTACAGCAGCGTATTTTCTCCTCCAAACTGGCATTTATTGTACGTCATACAGCCAGTTTGGTTCAGAAATTACTTTTAACACCATAACTTGCTATCAACTGATTCAACTATGCAGACAGCAGAAGTTTTTTTCCAAGTATTTAAAGAGGAAAGAAATTAAAGAGTGTGCTGACAATTAATTTAGAATTACCGAATGCAGTTAACAATGGACTGTCTTTAATATTGTTTGACCTAAGAACACAGAGAAACCATTTTGTGTACATTACACCAGTAACAATCTTTTACAGGACTAATCTTAAGGGAATGTTTTTCAAATAATGCATATTTTAATGGCATAAATGAAAAATTTCTGAGCTAATCCTCAAATAAAAAAAAGAAAAACCAGCTATCAAACTTTATTCAGTTAAAGTAAAACAAAAATCTAGGATGCACAGGTGGTGGTCAAGTTCTAAAAATATGCTAAATGATTATTTTAAAGTGACTAAGATCAATAACAAAACAAGTCTTCAAGTTAAATTTAGCTCAACAATTCCAATCCAAAGCATTAACAATATATTCCAACGACAGCTTTTTAATCAGCCATAATGTGCAATCAAAGAAAAAGTCCTATGAAAGCCAGTTAAGAACTTAAAAATACACGTCCAGTCTAAGCTATGCAAGATGCAATTCAATCACAGAAGAAAATAGAAGCGACTCTGTATAATTTTGGTTGTGACCACACTGGAGGAAAAAATGCATGACTCCAGCCAAAAATTATTTATTTGAAAAGAAAAGGCTTATTTCTCAGAACAAAACCTAGCTATTTGGGTGAGGCAAGGGGGGTCGCAGGGCGGTGGCCACTTGGTTAGACTGCCCTGTGTTTACGGGACACACCAGGAATGTCAAACTGCCCTACTTTATGTGCATGCATACACACACAGACACACGTGCCTGTAAAGGCTGTTGTTCGTCTTGGACTGCATGATGTTTGCTTCCAGTTCTGATCTCAGACTGATGAGAAAAAGTTTTGTTGTTGGGCCTGAGATGGTCAGATATCAACTTGGATGGTTAACCATCCTGCTGCGTGTTGGGTGGAATGAGTCACACGGAGGGAGATAAGAGGCGCAGAACAGAGACAGGGTTATCTTTAAAATACCTTCCCTGCAGTTGTCTGAGGACTCACTGTACCCATGTAACAAAGCCCACACATCTGGGAACCAGTCATTCTATTCATCTGCTGCAGTAAATAATTACTCAATTATAACAAAGGAGGGAGACAGGAAAGGAAAAAAAATATTATGTCCCTTTGCATGCAATAGTGAAAAAGTCTGATTCCTTAACTTAAACCAGAGAATCAAACAAACATGCATCACAACACCTATCTTTACACCTTCATGGGCTCTTGGTGGAGCCCTGATGCTCAAAGTTGCAGAAAGATACCAGAAGAGTTGTGTCAAATCTGAATTACTATAGCATGCATCTGGGATTTTTCCTTTCCTACGTGAAATCAAAATGCTCCAGAGATGAGAACAGTTTGCTAAAGAAGCTGTCAGACTGCATCCTACACAGCCACCATTACCAACAGTCTATTGTGATTGAGACAGAGAAAAAAATTTGAGTTTTTGGGAAAGTCCACTGGCTTAAATAAAACTAAATCTATTATTTATGCTACATGTCTTTTTTACGCAATTAAAATGTTTTGCTTTTATATCTGAATGAATGTGTTACACTAAAAAAGAAAAAATGACTACACACTCACCTCGTGCCTGCACAGCAGAGCTGTGTGAGTATCCGAGAGCAACCAGTGCCGTTTCTACCAGTTGTGTGAAGAGAACATCTTTACGAACCAACACAAACTCAGCATGACGATCACTCCGTCCCTCACAGTCGCCAGCTGCGTCTGCATGCTCGACCACACAGAAGACTGGGATCATCAAACCTGGCATTACAACAGAGTCCAAGTCATTGAAGTAGACATGGTGATGTAGACCGGGTCCCACCAGACCAATCAAAATTATTTTATCAGATCATTTAGTAATGAAATTTCAATTTTTACAGCTGTAAATAAAATTAAAAACTGCGTCTGACATCACCCACCTTAGAAATTCAATGATCTACAGAGGGTAAAATCATGGGAGTTGAGGTCACATTGTCTCATGCTTGGCCTTTTTGTCGGGCATGGTGAAGGTCTACTTGTTAGAGGACCAGCCTTGTGACTGAAGTAGATCAAATTTAATTATCCAGATGAGTTTGGAAAAAGTGGGAGGAGAAAATAAATTTGGGATTTGACCTCTTTTAGAAACTTATGTTACATAAAGCACCTCTTTCCCAAAATGAGAGGGTATCTTTTCTCTGTATAACAAATATGGTATGTTTGAGGATTTTTAAACGTTGACTATTGACTTCTGGGGGAATTTTTCTCTGACTGACACACAGTGTAGCTGCTGTGTAACTGCCTGGTGGTCGTCTTGTGTGACTTTGGTTAAACTGGGCAGCTGCCAGTGTGCATGTAAGTCGTTGTAAGATTGTACAACTGCATTTGTGTTTGAACCACATTTTAAAACCCACATTGGATAAGACTCGTTTCCAAAAGAGCCATTAAAGCGGAGCAGCACTCAGGAGAAATGCCATGACTCCAGTGGCAAATCTGGTCCTGCACACTGGCCTGGGCTTGTTATCGGGGGAAGTAGTGAGAGTTCCCTTCAAGTGTAGAACCATTCACACCCATCGAGTCCACCGGTTTGTCCCACAGGAGCTGTTAATTAGGAAGCCATCAATCTTTCTCCTGAAGAGGCCAGGATGGATCAGCCAGAGCCAAACCACAGCAGCACCAGGCACGCCATCGGCCAATAATCCAACCACTCGGTGGAAGGGTGGAGCGAGGCACCACAGCAGAATGTGTGTGTACTGTTACAATGTTTGTGTGATGATGCATGATGATGTTTTCAGCATGAGAGAATAATGGGCATCTCTGCATGAATTTTTTGTGTTTTTTGTGTACATGCTGCTCTATTAATATTAGGGCAAAATACAGACAGTATGTGTGTGTGTACACACTATAGTGAACCTGTCCCTGGCAGTCCGTGGGATGGTGTCCTCTGCTTACAGTAATTCACAACATGTAAAACGATTGTCTCATTACAAATTATATTCCTGTGTTAGTGGGATGGGGTGAAATATTTGCATGAAGATCAGCTTTTTTTTTTATTAAATAATTAAAATTTTCTCTGCACATCTTCACATCTGGTGAGAATTAACGGAGTGTGAAGTTGAGATTACAGTTTTTAGGACAAACTAACAGGAAACAGGAAGAGATGTGGAACAAGTGTGATAAATGACAAGGCTGCAGTTAGAAATGGTTTTCATTATCAGTTAATCTGCATTTCCCCCCCCCCCAATTTATAGCAGTTTTTTTTATGTTCTAGGAATCACACTACACATTTACCATCAATTAGACACCCAAAGATATTCTAAACTTTAAACATAAGAACCAAATTGTTACACTTATTTCATTTTAATTGATTAAAAAAATACAGCTGATCTTGATTATCTCTCTATAACTATTTACTAGCCTCTAGCGGCTGCAACCAGCATCAAGGAATAAACCAAATCTTTTGTATTTAAGTAGTGTTTATTTACGTGTCACATGTGCCGACATCCCACCTCCTAGTGGTCTCAGCAGTGTGCCATTCTGTCGGATTCGGGGGTTTGTTGGGCTGCCATTCGCCTCCAGATGGCTTATCTTGCAGTGTGATGGGCCGCTGGAGGCTGGACTTTCCCCGTTCTCCCCTCTCTCCTCTGGGCTGGCACTGTCCTGAAGTCTGGGGCTCTCCGTTCCCCCTCCTGCACCTCCACGCTGCTCCATCCCTTGACAAACTCTCAGTGAAGCACCCAGCACAGTATGGGGAGCTGGCAAAATGAAAAAGAATTCACCATAGTACAATTGCTTGAAAAGGGATAGTATGCTGAATTGCTTTATGCAACTGCAATCACTTCTATAACATGAAAATCTTTGCATGAAATTGGTCTTCAGTTTACGTTCGTATGGTATATCATCTTTCTTACTGTGCAGTTGTTGACAGTGTGGAGCCATTACACCCTGCTCCATCAACAACTCTGACTTTGTTCGTTCCCTCCACAGCCAACACATTTCTCTGTTATTTACACAGAAAAGAGGCACGGACAGCCACACCAGACTAAATACAGACCTGTTAGTTATCCTCTGTTTAGACAATCACAAATACACAACAGGTTATAATGAAAGACGTGAAGGTGTTTAGGGTGTTTATCGAATATTGTCACAGTGCACTATGTGGTCAGGTTATAGATTCAAATAAACAAAAAGCATAAAACTGGTTAATAAAAAGGTTTTGTATGATGGAGTAATTACACACCCATTTATCATTTCCAATTAATATACCCATTTTTAATCTGAATTCTCTTATTATTTAAATATTTTAGTTACATAAAAGTGTCAAACTTGTGCAGCATGTTGCACCAATCCATACATTTTGTTGTAAACTGATGCTACAGAAATAAACAAGACATGAGAGAGTGAATAATACTAGACAAAAAGCAGGACAGAGTGCATCCTAATACTGTAACAATAAGTTCTGCTGTGTAACGTCACAGTTGCTTTGAGCATTATATTTAATAGCTTCATTATACTCCCGGCAAGGCTTTCTACTCTCAGCTTAGCATTTTCTTCACACTGTGGTTTCCAGTGGCGTGACTGTAAAAAACACATGAATCTGCATCCAAAAGCTAAACATGATCATAATAAAACTCGCAGACAAAATTAATAGCTGCCATTTAAAAGGTTTTCCAGCACAAACAAGGAAAAATAGAGAATAGCAGAGTGGAATATTACTTAAGACAAAAGGAAAAAATGTTCATTTCAGCCTGTGCTTCATAGATGTATTTGATTGAAATGCCTTTTAATGTTTGCACCGATTTAAAAATCACGTTATTTTTTGCAGTGTACTAATAATGTATGTCAGCATTATTAGTACACTGTAAAAAATAACATGCACAAAAAACCTCAACATCCTGCTGATGCTGATCAAAGTCATCTCTGTTAACATCTATTACAACCAAAACAAGCACCCTCCATCACAAGAGCAGGATGATCCAAACCAGTTACCTAATAAGGTGGTCAGGAAATACTGGCCCTTTATGTTAAGGTGATAAACAGAAGAAAAAGGAGTTTAAAAGATGCTTAATTAATAGATTGCAGTGAAATGACACATCTTTTTGGGTAGAACAGTTAGTCTGCATTTAACTAAGAGATGTTGGCGATGCCCTCCCATCAGTGTTCCTCTGGGTGCAGCTGTCCATCCCACGCTGCCTTGACTAATTCGCCCATCAATCCATTATCAGATAACAGATTTAATGATCCAGTCCACCAAGATGAAAAACAATCTGAAACGTCCCGAGAAACCCGTTTGTCTTGCCTTGCAGGAGCAAAACCAAGAAAATAAATCTCCACCGTGCCAGTAAAATGCTTTTCTTCTCAAATACAACTTAAATGTGATTCAGACTAATGACAAAATGAATGTGTGCTATTATTCTAGATGTAAACTTTGCAAAACCAAGCTCTCAGCATGTGTCTGGTCTGTTTCTAATAAACACATTTTTGGAATATTTGGGGTATTATAATCAACCCCCCCTTTCCCTCCCTCATATTTTTCCTTCTAACCAGACCAATTATCAAGCCATTAATGAGGATACATAAAATGTGGAAGAGGAAAAACAGAAAACATGGTAAAGGATGTAGAGTTAGTTTAGTTAAACAATGTATATAATGTCAAAGTCCTCACAAAGTAAGGATTTTCTTGCAAATTATGTTGCTATAAAACTTTTCTAGAAGTTTAAACTTGCAAAAAGGTTGTTTTATAGTGGTATAAATCACAGCTGTTAGCTCTTAATGCCATAAACACACTCCATAAAATGACACCCCTTCAACCAAAAAAGTAAAATGGAATATTTAATTGGATTGCATGACATAGGTTTGTAAAAATCTTGCAATTCTTGATTATTTATTTAGCACAACAGAGGATAAAATGCAGGATTTGCAGCCTTTAAGAGGTCCACCTTTAGGGCAATAGGTCATTCTCCAACACAGATGTTAACAGGTTGTTTTAGGCAGCTAACACCTTCGTGTGTTCTGACTGCAAAGGCTGCAGAATTTGGGGATGCCTTCATTTCTCAAAACTGCAACTATTTACCCAAAATGTGCTGCTTTCATATCAAAACAGTAAAAGAAAGGAAAAAATAAAACAAATAAAAAATACCTGGCCACATTGGGTACTACTTTCCTTAATACACATACACAAAACCCACTTGAGGCAACACATTCAGTGGGTGTAGAGCTAAGAGACCACTCGCTCCCAGCACAGACTGCTCTCTTTACAAGCGCACATGGAGGCCAAATGTCACACTCAATAGGGTCCAACTGACAGATCACACAGAAACACACACTGTCTACGAAATGGCAGATTAATCTTGGCAGGGTCTAATTTAAAATGTCTGGGGGGTCTTCGAGTGTCTTTAAAAGCACTTTAAAGTAAACTGAATTTTTGAGGGTAGGGATATTAAAGAGGAACTTCAAAGTGTCCTGTGGGTTTTTGAAGGAATCCCTGAGCAAGCTACCAGAACTCGAGGCATAGTTGTGACTTGTATTTGGTTTTATTGTAACTTAGTTTAGCATATTGTTTGGGATCTGTTGACACCTAAATATTTGTTGGAAGGGTTCACAGGGTCTAAGGAGTACTCTTTGTCTTTGACACTTGTTTCAATATGGTAAAATACGAATAATGTCATATTAATAATGTGAAGTCATCCAAAACCATAATTTCTCTTTTTGGGAAGCATGCAAGTAAGACTAAATAACGTGGTCTTAAAGCCTCAAGAGGTAAAACCAAAACAAAATCCAAACATTTTAACATTTAAGGCTTATTTTTTTTCTTAGAACGTCTACATCTATTCTTCTTCTTCTTCTTCTTCTTCTTCTTCTTCTTCTTCTTCTTCTTCTTCTTCTTCTTCTTCTTCTTCTTCTT